>OZ024880.1:49181336-49336336 GCA_964017185.1 Rugalucina vietnamica | reverse complement strand
CGGTTAAAGTCAGCTTGGAAGGTCACATTTTGTTCCTTTAAATAAGGGTGAACATTTACGAAAAACTAAAAATATCAAATAATTATCCATGGTGAGTATTCAATTTAATACTTCTTATGAAACCAAATCGAGAGGTTCTGAGTTTGATCTCCACTTTGGGTCATGTGTTGTCCTTGAGCAAGACATTATTTTCCAGAGTACTGGTTAATACCCAGAAAGCGGTGGCTCTGTCTGGACATGACTTAGAATTTAAATCTTAAATTTAAATCTACTTAAGATTCCTAAAGACCTGACTTGAACTGGCCTTGAATATTATATCCAGTGAATACCCTGATCAAACTTCTTCAAGCATACAAAGAGTTACTGTCTACTAAGGGCTGTGAGAAATAGATGGGCTGCTTGTTGCTCCAAACAAGGCTTAAAGCAGACCACCTGATTACTGCTCTATCGCTTAAAATGGCTGGGCCTGCCCTCCCCTCCCCCCCCCCCCCTTAAAATAAGATTTACTATAGTATAAACAGATTTGTTTTTCTCGTTTCAGATTCAAGATCTCCAGAAGGCATAACCTCTCTATGGTGGAACCGCCATCGTCAACCATAAAGATGAGCCCGCCTCTCTTCTGACAGACAGTCATATTGTTGTTTTTTTTTAGATAATTTATGTGTTTTTTTTATCTTTTCAGTGACTTAGGGGGCCTACATTTTAAGAAAACAGAAAAACTGAAAGTTTCCTCCTGCCCAACCACACCCATGTGTAGATAGTCACTCAGACAATAGGTAAATAAACATCTTTTGTCTTTGTCTTACAATCATTTTGATTCTTCATAAGTATACTATGCAAAATAAATTTAGCAATTTTTGATGTTACATATATTTTTGATCATCTCAGAGCAATTTTGGACATTTCTTTAATTTAAATGATAAAAACTGTCTTAGGCACATGATACGATGCATTTAAAAATGCCATCCTTTAAAGAGGCTTCTGGAACCAACAAATACAGAAAGGGGGTGGATGCAAAATTCCCAACCATTGAATACAGTGCAATTAGATGATGTTTGTTTAGTCCAGTAGGCCCATCCTTTTCAACACCTCTTAATAAACGTTGTTGATTATGTGACAAGTAAGATTGGGCTTTTTCGGTACAAACTTTACCTGCCAAAAAACGACGTCAAAATGCCGTCACTAGGTCGAAATTGCCTTAATTTCGGGTAGCTTGGTTTCCACTGATTGTATGAAAACAAAAATAGACAAACAAAGCACAATGCAGCCAATACCGTCACGGTGGTCAGTAACACTTGAAAGATTCAGAGCCATAATGGGTCATGCTAGTGAGATATTGCTGACGTTAAACTCTTTATTTAAGCTCATGTTTTAAAGCCAAGATAGGGAATTTGGCAAACTCTCTTTATTTTAACATATCGGTATGCATGAGACATTTAAATTCATTGCCTTTTTTCGGGAAATTCCAGTTACAAATGTAACTCATGACCTGTAATCGATTACTTTCAAAGTTAATCACTAACGATTACAATTACTTTCAATCTTACGATTAACGATTACGATTAAAAATATTTTTTTCCTGAATGTAATCAATTACAATTACAATTGATTTGCAAAAGTAATCGAATAATCAATCGATTAGTTTTGCATTTATAATCTAGCCAGTCTTGAATTACGCAGTTGTACATTGTATATGGTATCATGTTGGCATATAGGAATCCTCTTGGGTATTGGGCACTTTATTTTAAGATTTAAGACATTACAAAACAGTGAATCATAAACATAATTTTAGGTCTCATGATGCTGTGTGTATGTTTATTTGGGTAGCAACTCCAAATTGTACCAAAATATGTTACTAGATCTGAATGCTGCAGTAATTTTGGCATCAATTTTTATAATATTACTGTCAAAGTTGTTTATTCTGTCATGGTCTCCCTATAGGTAGAGAGACATTGATTCTGTTAATCCTTTGTATATTGTCACTAACTTGCTCTAGGGTGTTTTGACAACATAACCCATATGTCATCAGTTTATTAGTTAATCTGTAAAGGTGTGATTTTAAGTTCTACCAGGTAACAATAGGTTTAAACTTTTGCAATAGGTTTCAAAACCTATTTAGAATGTTTATATGCGTCTAACATAATTATGTTAATAAGCATGGTGAGGTCAAAGAAATGTAAGCAAAAAGAAGGAGTGTTCTAAAAAGAGTTCTGAAATGATTTGGAAAATGCCAGAGAGGATTTCCATAAAAAAATACCCACAGATGAAAAGAAAAAATATAATAATGATAAATTTGTTGATCAGTATGCATGAATAACTTTATTATATATGTGCCCATGTCAATGAAACCATAAGCTGTTCCATAACTGAATAAAGAAAATTCTCTTTGGATTTTTACATTTTTCCTGCAGGGAACATACTTCATTAAGTTTTATCTTTTATAATACTTCTCCAGACTCCCCCTTTTTTTTTGAGAAATTTCAAAAATCAATCATAATTTATTCGTTAAATTAATCACGATTACAGGCAATTTTGAAAAGTAATATAATAAGAATAATTTCAATCGTAAAAATCAACGATTACAGAATAATTTTTGATTGAAAAAAAATTCAATTGAATAAAAGTAATCGTGATTAACGAATAAGATTAACCCAGGTCTGATGTAACTGTAAGTGGATAGCGTAGGAGCAAAAGAAAAAAAAAAACAACAAAAAACGTCAAATTCAAAAACTTACAATATTAATTTCTCGGCGATAAAAATTTGTTTCCAAACGTTTTAAATGTTTTCCTTTGTTTTGATGACTAAAGAGTTGCTTAAGCATGATTTTGATTTCCCACGTTAAGCATACCTGCAAGATTTGATCATGTGTCTTAAATTGTAACGTAACGTCAGTATTGCCGTAAGGTTTGATTTTTTTCTAAATGTTTCACTTGGAAGCTCTTGCCGAAAGGTTACCACTTATGTCCATATTCCAAAATATGACATTTATTCATTATGTGCAGAGACTGGCAAATGTTACGAAAATAGCTAAATTTAATTTGCCTAGTATAATTATTATAATCGGTAAACAAGTTTTTTTTTTCTAACACTCAACTCTAATACGGTAAGCATTTTTTTTTATATAACCTTTTTTTTTTAATTAAGACTGATGCGCAATGACAAAAGATTTAATTTTTATTTTTATTCCAAATACTAAATGGCTTTCCACAAAATATAACTTCATATAGAACTAGTGGTCTAGTGATTGTGGATGAGACTTTTAACTGTCCTGTCTCTATATGACCTTAATTAGCTGAATGGGATGTAATTACAAATTCAAACAGTAAGACCTGTATTATTATAAATATATATTTATTATTATTATTTCAGGTGTTTCAGTACTAAACAGTTCTCCGAACCAAAAGAATTTCTCATCACTAGACTAGATGCAAGAAAACCTATCTTCGGGTTTCCCACCCGGTCAGACATAAATGAGCTACATCGTGAGAAAACCGGATTTTTGCCTTTTCGAAAACAAAGGCGCAGATCAGCTTCGCAGTAACTGCAAAGCTGATCAGTGCCTTTGTTTTCACTATACAGAGAGTATAATTTCTCAGTATAATTTCTCGTCTTCTTAAATCCGAAATTTCAAGCTTCTAGTCTGCTTCTGTGCTTGTACAGGTCGGTTTGTGTCGGACCTAGTCGGAAACCCCGAAGACCAGTTATCTTGCGTCGCAATTGAAGAGACACAGAGGAAGCTTGAAATTAATTTTGGATTAAAGAAGAAGAGGGGTTGTATAACTGTGAAGTGAAATGGTGGAGACAAATACTCTGATCAACAGTGCAGTTACTTCACTAAGAATAAGATGTATCTCTAAAGAGAGTAAATTTAAAGTGACTGAAAAGAAAAATCTGGCTCACTGTCTTGGAAATCTTCCAATTTATTTGCAGAAATGTGTTGTTTAATAAATTTTCCTTGTTAAAAGGAACGCTTGGCTAGTCTGTATATACCATTATTTGTCCGTGTGTTGTGGTATTTCGTAGGTTTGTGGAGTTTTTTGGTAACTCGATGGATCGCATCGGTCATGAACACTTCCTCGCTACGGTGGATTTCAAGCTTTCGTACTTGGTCGGTCCTAGGACAAAGTTCCGGGTTTTAGCATTATCCGTCCAGAACGCCAGCTGAATGTTTAACGTTAGATCCAAGTACGTCATTCTTCCCACAAGTCCTAATAAAAACGGCGGAGAGCAAGTCTGGTTTCCGTCTTCAATTGTTTTATTATGCAAGAAGTGTAGCAAAACATTGCGAGTGGAACCAGGCCCCTGGCTGTCAAAGGGAAACCCCACAGATTGAAGGAAAAGACCCTGCAGATTGAAGAGAAATCCTCGTTCCGTTTCAACTGCTTGGCAGCTGGCGCTGCCAAGCAAAAAGTTGACTAACATTGAATGGGAAACAATAATTGTACAAATTTGATGTTTGTGTTTTTTTTTTCTTTATCCGCTCTTATTTTTATTATGTCTGTCAAACTGCACTTTGCCTTTCTTGTGTGATACAGTTATGAGTTTTATCAGTCGAAAACTGGTCATTTTGGTTTCTGATCAAGTCCAACACATTGCGAAAACATGCCCATGCAATATAGAGATTTTTAAAGTTGCAAAATTTTTTGAAATTTTTCTGTATCTTTTTTTGGATATTTTTCTTATTTTTGCTCAAAACATAGATTGTGGGTACACGAGTACCCACAATCTATGTTTTGAAGCAAAAATATGTTTACCCCTGCATACCCCAGTTTTGCTATATAAAAGTGGGGTTCAAGGGGTTATACATTACCCGGACATGTTTTCCTGATGACATACTGGTCTGAAAGGAATAGTGATCATGGTGAAATGGTCTCTACAGGACTCTGCAGCAGGAGGTCCTGGGTTCAATAGAAGTGTCTTTGAGCAACACACTATACTTCCCATGGAACTGGTTAATGCACAGGAAGCAGTGGCTCCATTTCTCACATGGCCGAAAAAGTGTTGACTTGGACGTCAAGCCCTTACACAACAAAACTAACAAGTTGGTCTGTAGTCACTGAAAAAGGCTAAAAGTACTATCTGTAAAGAATGGCAAGCCGTTTTACTATTTATTCAAGAAAAACAGATATCTGGTAAACTACAGTCTGCACAGCATCTTCCAGAAACTGCATTTTTCAAATCTCACTTTTCTGAAAGACCTCAAGATAAATATTACCATGTCACCTTTTTGCTTCCCAAAAGTCTTAAAAATTGCCACAAAAATTTTGAAAATTGGTTAACAAATAAACATTTTATGCTAGAAAATAGTTTTGAATAGGGCTTTTTCCATTGTAAAAATGTCAGCAAGGGAAGTAACCATTTTCCCTGAAAAAATCTTAATTGGTTATTTTTCATTACAAATACACCAAACCAAAACAAAATTTTATTGTATGGATAGCTGAGTGCCAAACTCTTAAAATTATTCCACAGACTTGCTCACACTGGTAAATGTAAAAGTACTGGAGCTAGTTGCAACGCACTGGTGCAGATTAAATTACGAACTGGAGTAAGATTAAAATGGCGGAAAAGGTAAACAAAACTTGTACCTCTCTTCATTAGCATTCCCTTATAAATTTATGTGTGTGTTATTTGCCATGTCACCTGGCGCAGAGAAGGGCGGAAGCATTATAGTTTATGATTTTATCACGCAATATGTGATTTATTTCATGGGTTAGAAGCCAAATCCGATACAGTTTTACCAACATGACTGGTGGCATGTGTTTTCGTGCCAAAATTGAGGGAAAAATGCATGTCTGAGCATAGTTTTTGTTATATATTATATATTTATGAATAAACATTCAAGAAACACGATTTCCGCTCGCCAATTTTTTTCTTGGTACCGAAGCAAACGTTTTATTGAGGATTTTCTATTACAACGCACCGGGAGCATCTTTTGAAGCATTGGTACAACGCACTGGTGGTTACACAAACTTGCTGATTTCACACAGACAAAACATATAACTAGCCCAGAAAAAAACAAAAAAAAACAAAAAAAAAAACATTATTTTAAAACGGTCAGTTATAAAATTCTATGTAAACTACAACATAAACTTGTCTGTACGAGTCAACATATCCTTTTTATAGGTCATATTGTAATAATAATAATAATGATAACTTTATTTAAAGAGGATAACATATTTGACAGATATGCCAGTCTAACATATGGTCCTCAACTACCAAATATTTAAATGCTTGACAAAATGAATATACAGTCTAATATTTACAATGGTATGTACAATTTTAAGATACTATGTGCCAGACAGAGTGCATGCGAGCTACATAACCCCGCTCCATTGCATTGGGTTGAAAGTTGGCTTGACGCCATCCAGTGGCTTGATTTATCATTTCAGCGTACCATTCTTTTATTTTATTGACTTAGCAAATCGGTTTCCGCATGACTATGGCCATAGCTGTTGGGGGTCACAAAACGCTATCACAACATCAGTCTCGTTTGTACACATCTAGAAAGATAAGTTATGACGTCATTTTCTTGATCACTTAAGACTGTCCTCCGATATGTTGAATCTCTTCACACACAATGCTCACACACATAATTATATGACTTCCAGACCCAGCGTAGAAACTGAATGCGTAACAAATGTATTCACTAAACATTTTAAAGGATCATTGACGTCACTGACTATGTCCTGTAATATATGCCTTGTTTTCAAAAGCCCAAAGCTCCGTTTTAAAGCAATTTCTGCTACAACTTTGCAATGAGGATGGTAGTATGATGTCTTAAGAACGGATAAATGCCATAATGTGTGAAGCATTCCCCCCTCATACAATAGATATGGCAGGCGAAGCAGAGGTAGGGGTCAAAATTTGAAAATACAAATTGGAATAAAAATCATTTTTGTTGCATGGCTGTATTCAGTTCCATAATTTTTGTGATTTATAAACATGTAGCTCAATATCAAGGGTCTAATAGACACCCTAAAATTCATCTCAAAAGTTTGATGCTTTATAAGAGACATTATTTTCATAAATTATTTTGGGAGTTACCTATATATATCACTGCTAACAATGACAAGTATTGAGCAAAGTCATGAGAAAATCTGTCATTAGTTGCCGAAACAGGTAGACCATAAAACCAAGAACATGGCAAAATACTTCACAAATTGGGGTTTAAAAACACGGAGGAAGCAAAATATGTACATGCCATTGGCGACTACCACCAGCTGATCTGTACTTTAAGTTTGTTACATGTATATGCAAAACACGTTTTCTCATGGATGCCTCAATTAATGTATGAGTTTGGCAAACATAAAATGACACAGGACTTATTTGCAAGTCTGGAATGAATGAATGCACGCATGCCACTATCAAAAGGTACAAGTAGGCAAAGATCAGGAAAAGGCGCAATCAGAAAAAGATTCCCACTCCAAAAACCGAGGTGGGAAAAAACCAAACTAACAATCAGGTACTTATACCATGAAACATATCGTAAGCCGAATGAGCAGCTATTTTCCCAATAGGTGGCCACTCAGTTACCTTAACTTAACTAAAAATATGAAAACATACATAAGGCGCCAACAGCACAAAAAATTTTAAACACCAAGACATAAAACAAAAAGAACCACTACAGAAGTATCGACTTGGAACGATCAGTAACACAAAGTTACTGGCGGGCTTAAACCGGTTTTACAGGTACCTAACCTCACCCTCAGCTTTTGCAGTGGTTCACAACATTTAGTTAGTTCTTCGGTCCTCGTGGTGAATCTCTAACTAGTCAATGAATCATCAAGAACAAACAAATAAATCATGATAAACATCCTGATGAATCAAAAACCAGGACTCACAGATTGAGTAAGCTGCCCGACGATGGAGATCCCTGGGCGCCGAATAACCTACTAACTCCGGAGCAAAAGAAAACACCAGTTGGACCCCGGTGGGTACATATGAAATCTAAATGCCTTCTGTTGTTAAAATGTTCCTACACTGATCAAATATTTTTTCAATGTTAAAACTATAGCATATACACCCCTATACATGTACCTGTTTAGCTATAACACGCCCTGCTATCTCTTACATTATGCACAGCAATGAAATGTATAGAGTAAGAAGAACTTCAGTGAAATATTGTTGGTCTAAATGAGTCAAGACATCCTATCAAGAGTAAACCAAGATGATACCACTTAAGTATTTGACTAGATTAAATAGTCCCTGTAAATCATGGATTAAGAAATTTAATAAAGCAAATGCCTAAAGTAGTCAAAATCTTCATGTCATGATGCTGACACAAAAATGCTTAGAGATCATCAATGGCACAATTTTAATACTGACAACTTTCCCATGTATAGTCTAAGTGCATTGAGGGACAAATGCCCCGTTTTTTCCCTTTATTCAAGACTGATCGCTCCACATGTTCAATCCAGCCATGTGCTTTAAAAGATTAGGGGGCGTGTATGTGTTAACTTGTATTTGTATAGACTGGTGCAAAAGTTTGTTCCATGAAATGTTATTTCTCTATTCTTGGATGAATCAAAATGAAAAATGGTTAAAAATCAATTATTTTCCCTATCAGATGACAAAACTAGTACATGCACGTCTCGCTTAATTGCACCTTATAGACAGGTACAAGTAGGCAAAGATCAGGAAAGGCGCAATCAGAAAAAAGATTCCCACTCCAAAAACCGAGGTGGGAAAAAACCAAACTAACAATCAGGTATTTATACCATGAAACATATCATAAGCCGAATGAGCAGCTATTTTCCCAATAGGTGGCCACTCAGTTACCTTAACTTAACTAAAAATATGAAAACATACATAAGGCGCCAACAGCACAAAAAAAAAAACTAAACACCAAGACATAAAACAAAAAGAACCACCACAGAAGTATCGCCTTGGAACGATCAGTAACACAAAGTTACTGGCGGGCTTAAACCGGTTTTGCATGGCCATAACCTCACCCTCAGCTTCTGCAGTGGTTCATAACATTTAGTTAGTTCTTCGGTCCCCGTGGTGAATCTCTAACTAGTCAATGAATCATCAAGAACAAATAAATAAATCATGATAAACATCCTGATGAATCAAAAAACAGGACTCACAGATTGAGTAAGCTGCCCCGACGATGGAGATCCCTGGGCGCCGAATAACCTACTAATTCCGGAGCAAAAGAAAAACACCAGTTGGACCCCGGTGGGCCAAGCAACAGACAAGAAGCTCCGGCCCCAACCAACTAAAATGAATAGCTTTAAGTAGGAGCCATCATAGAGTCTGACGCCCGACCCACCGGCGTGCAATTAAAGAATGCAGCATAGTTATCAACCATGATTGGGTTAAAAACTAAGCATGCAGACTGTCGCATAACATTCAAGTTATAACCTATACGAAAGAACCTAATTTCTGCCATTCTCACCTTATAAAGTATTCATAACTATTTTATATACATAAACACAGTTTTCGGGTTACATTTTTGACTGGGCAACATTGTTCCCCCCACCCCCGAGTACCAACACGCCATTCAAATATAATATGTATTTTATGATGACCTATCAACATGCAAAAGGATTTTTTGGTACTCTTGGGGGCAATGTTCAAAAATAGTTTTCTGTTTTCTTATATGTTCAATATAAAACGTAGTTGTTTTAGCCCAAAATGAAGCCATACATGTATCAAAATGGGGACCAAAATCCATTATGCTAAAATATGGTCTGACAGCGAACTAACGTATGATGGTTGAAGCATTTTATCAACTTTTATTTATTTATTTTTTTTTTCAAAATACAGGGCAGCTATACATTGTAACTCCCCTTACCACTGTCAAAGATCATTTCATAAAGCGTTAAAACTGTTACATCATTCTATTACAGTCTTCGCCATATCCAGTTAAATAAAGTCCTTAAAAGTTAGATGGACCTATTTGAAAACTAAGACGTAATGCATTTGTACCTTTCTTTTTTCTGGCTGAACTTGGTGCTCAGGTTGATGGACAAGGACTGTTGGTAGGATGATGAGGATAAATGTGTTCTAGTTCTGAAAACATGGAACGTAAAGCAAGAAAATGCTTCAAAATTATGTCCGAGAACCTCAGACCCCACATTATAAAGCTAAATAGGTGATACAGGAGTAGACATTTTTTCTTATTTTTGCTTGACGCATAAATTGTGTGTACTCTAACAATCACCTGTGACGTGTTTTGTTTAAGCACGAAGAGGACAAAAATCAAATTTTCATCTTAAAATTGTCATTTAACAGCCTTGTAAGTCTTTGCATATTAGATAGCGTAATAAAAACACAGTTGTGGTCAATGTCATCAATGTATGAAAATGAAATGAACACTGTAAAATAATGTCTCTGTTTTTCTGGACGAGTTAGACGCAACCCTAAAGCAAGTTTGTGTAACCACCAGTGCGTTGTACCAATGCTTCAAAAGATGCTCCCGGTGCGTTGTAATAGAAAATCCTCAATAAAACGTTTGCTTCGGTACCAAGAAAAAAATTGGCGATTGGGAATCGTGTTTCTTGAATGTTTATTCATAAATATATGATACAATAACAAAAACTATGCCCAGACACGCATTTTCCCTCAATTTTTGCACGAAAACACATGCCACCAGTCATGTTGGTAAAACTGTACCGGATTTGGCTGCTAACCCATGAAATAAATCACATACTGCGTGATAAAATCATAAACTACAACGTTTCCGCCCTTCTCTGCGCCAGGTGACATAGCAAATAACACTCACACAAATTTATAAGGGAATGCTAATGAAGAAAGGTACAAGTTTTGTTTACCTTTTCCGCCATTTTAATCTTACTCCAGTTCGTAATTTAATCTGCACCAGTGCGTTGCAACTAGCTCCAGTACTTTTACATTTACCAGTGTGTTGCTTGATTTTCATAATTAAGGCGTTTGGATTACCACCCTTGCACATGCAAAAGGCCTATTCAAAATAATTTTTGGGAATAATTATTTTATTTGTGAACCAATTTTCACAATTTTTGCAGCAATTTTTAGGACTTGGGTTGCAAAAAAATGACATGGTCATATTTTTCTTGTGGTGTTTCAGAAAAGTGAGATTTTGAAAAATGCAGTTTCTGAAAGATGGTGTGCAGACAGTAAATTAGATATCTTATGTAATAACAAAGATAAAGTGAGCCTTCGCCACACCTGATGAACTTATAGGAGCTTTACCGCGGCACATACCCGTACTGCTTTAATTCAGCAGTAGGTGTGCTGATTTTGTCGATTAAGGTACCAAGGTAGGCACGACCATTGTGTCAATAGTTCAAAATGGCAACTTCCATGAAAATGAATCAGCTCATCAAGAAACGGGATGAAATTGAAGCAGAAATCAAAACATTGAATGAAGTGCTTGAATCGGTGTGTAGTTCTGATACCCTGCTATCAAACCGTGTAAATTAATTTGAAAGGTTTCCTGTAAAATTATTTTCTTTACTGATTTGTCTTAACTATAGAAAGGAAGACAATTCGAAAGGGTCATAATTTCGACACAATCACGTCTACGGTCTATGTCGGTGATTTTTATCCCACGTGCTTAATTAAAGGTGGGTGTGATATAGGAGTCCAAATATCTATCCTTCAATCTGTTAATTCATGCTTCTGTCAACAATTCACATCAAAATTCATTGCACCTGTGATATACAGGTGAGAGTGAAACCTTGCTAAGTAATAAGGTAATAGTCCTTGCTATGGGCTTCAAACACGCACCTTGACAGGGTTGGCATGAAATTAACCACCCGGGTTTACCCAGCCCATTAAACCCGGGTTTACCCGGGTTGGGCTTTAAGGTTATATTGCCCACTTTGGGTTTTATGAAATTATGGTAATGTAAATCTTTGTTTCCCTGCTGATAGTGTGTAAAATATTGTAGATGATTCAATATATTAGAATAATTTATTAAAACGACAATAGTGAGATATTCATGCAAATATACCATGAGCGTAAAACACATGCATGCTTTAGGTAAAACATATCTACAAGCCACATCTGTCAACATTTCACATCAAAATTACAGCATGCCCACTCCAATATTCAGCTGAGGGTACATGTACCCTTTGTGTCCCCATTTTGGGGGTACAGGCCAAAATTTGAGGGTACACCATGTTTTTGAACTGAAAACTCACATTATGCATTAATATGAGATCCAGCCTTTTTTTCGAGTTGTCCAATGAATGCTGATGTTTTCAGTAAAACAGATATTTGTATGTCTTTGTGGTTAAGTTTTTTCTTTAAAAGCCAATACTTGCATTTCTATTTTTAGCAAAAAAAAAAAAAAAAAGACAAAAATCCACATTTCAAACAACACAAAATATTTAGAATGCTGCTTCCTCTTGTAAAAAGTATTTTGCTCAATGAGCTAACATATAAAAATTATCTAAGTTTGATATTTAAACTCCTATTGCAACTAAATGCAGCAATCACGCTTATTAAAATACAGGCATAGTGGGTGGGGTACGGTTAACAGAGATCGTAAGTTGCGTCAGATTTTAGGGCGCCCATTAGCTTTTAATCGCAGAATCAATCAATTGTTTGCATAGAAATAATAAAAAAATAAAACTTTAACAAGTGTTCTTCAACTTTATAATTTATATACAATAAAACAAATCTAATGGGTCATAATTTAAAGAAATAGGCTAAGGAATCGGACATCATTTTCTCCCAGTGAAACTGAAAGTACAATTCAGATTGCGCATGCCTTGGTATTTAACATGCTACCTGGCGGCGAAAATCGATTGGCTGAAATTCTTGGCTGACCATCTTAATTTAGAACACAAAAATGGAAATTTTTCAGCTTTATTTAGAGCTTTATATTTAGACTTTTTTGAAAAGCCGCTCGCACAGGTATTTTAATTTCTGCGTGCATCATTTCTTTGTATACGTTTTTGCTCGTAAGCAGCAGGTATTTTGTGCGTGCAGAGTGGTTTCTGTACGTGAATTACGTACTGCAGTACGTGAATGGGCATGCTGATTTAAATTCATTGCACCTGTGATATCTGTGAGAGTGAAACCTTGCTAAGTAATAAGGTAATAGTCCTTGCTATGGGCTTCAAACACGTACCTTGCATGTGACCTTGAAATGGTGCCTTTGACCTATTGTTCATGGTCCATTGACTAAATGCAAACGTTCACATCAATGATGGTTTCTCTGCACCTTTGATAACTGCAAGTGTGACACCATGCACACAAATCTTTTAAGCACACACCTTGACCCAGAAAACCTGGACTTTATTTCATGGTCAATTGATTAATGTAAATTTTTACATTGAAGTTGGGTTTTCTCTTACCTTGCACATTAAGTGTAGGCTGAAGCTTAAATCTCATTGGCATACCCTTCAAACAGGCACTTTGATAACACAGACCTTTACCCAGTTACCTTGAACTATATTTCACAGTCCATTGATTTTGTATTTTTTATGTCAAATTTGGGTTTTCTCTGCACAGGTGATGGCTGTGAGTATGAAACCTTGCACATTGAAATTTTCTACTGTAATTTTTCATTAACATACCTTTCAGGTGTAATATTAGCCTCTGCTGATTTTTTTTTTTTTTTTTTTATCTATAATTGCGTTCAAATTAATTACTAAGATAGGCCTGTACATGTATTTATCACAATTTATCACAATGAGTACTAAATGTGCTTATCATTCAACTTTTAGGACTACCAGGGATTTTTTCAGCAATTTTGGGAAGGGGCCCTAGTGCCTTTCTGATTGGGAAATTTAGCGGCGTAAATCCTGAATTTGGGAAATTTTCAAAACATTCATAGTTGATAATATTTTCAAATGTGACCTAGTTTATTAGGGTATTTCATTTAGAATCATTAAATAATAACTTATAATCAAAGTTAAACACCATTTCAAACATCAAAGTTTGAATTTTACAATGTATGGAAATGTTAAAAATTATTTTCAGCTCTGATTGGGAATTTTTTTCTTCAAATTGGGAAAAATGTCACCTAAATTGCATTGGGAATGGGGCCTTATTTCGGCCCCTGATACACCCGAAAAAAATCCCTGACTACATATATGTCTTACATCAACATGAGAAAACCGGCTTTTTACATATATGCAAAAACAAAGATGCAAATCAGCTGTGCACAGCAACATCAGGAAAATATGTCGCGAAATGTATACCCCAGTAAACTCCTCTTTTATATAGAAAAACTGGGGTTTACAGGGGTAAACCTATTTTCTTATTTTTGCTAAAAGCATACATTGTGGGTACTCGTGTACCCACAATGTATGTTTTTAGCAAAAATTTTAAAAATATCAAGTTTATTCTACTGAAATCTATCAATTAATCTGTGTATATTGCCTGGGCGTGTTTTCGTAATGAAGTGCAGAGCTGATCAGCTCCCTTGTTTTGGCTTCATTGATGACACAATCCCTAAGAGCTTAAATCTGCAATTTAAAATCTTAGCCATCTAGTGGTCTGTGTCAGGTCTAGTTTGAAAATCCTTGAAGACCGGTTTTCTGACGTCGTCGCCCATTTGTTTTACAGCAACAAGGTGTAGGAATGGATGGACCCTTGGTAGATGGTGAAGGATTTCCACGTGCTGATATTGATGTCTACTCTGTCAGACATGCTAGACACACCATCATATGTGAGTTTGTATATGTCTGAAGGTCACATCTTGAGAAAACCTCATGAACTTTTACAGCTTTCTGATGCTACTGTTAATGTGACAAAGCTAACAAAATGGCATTATTTATACCAAATAAATCACTTGAATAGTAGCTATTCTGATTGCTTAGAAAAATTTTGTCAAAAAATGAAATAACCTAAAGTTTTAAAATTGATCCTGATGTCCCTAAAAATAGTGGACTAACCCAAATGATAATGTTGGGCAAGTCCATTTATCACAAATAGGTTTAATTGGGCAGGTTTAGAGAATGACTACAAATCGTTGATGTCAGAGATAGAGGAGGAGCTGTATAAGATACATGCGGAGGCCAGAAAATCTAGAGATGAGAATATGGACATAACGCCAGAGCAGTCAACGTCATCAGGCAGTGAGAGGCTGGCCTTTGGAACAGTGACTAAATTGGACGAGGGATCACCGGCCGACTCTGCTGTAAGTGTCATTACAATTGAGCCACGACGCGAGAAAACCAGTCTTCGGGGTTTCCGACTAGGTCTGACACAAACCGGCCTGTACAGTGACAGAAGCAGGCTAGAAGCTTGAAATTTCGGATTTAAGAAGAAGAGGAATTGTACTATCCGTGTAGCGAAAACAAAGGCGCTGATCAACTTCCCAGTTACTGTGAAGCTGATCTGCGCCTCTGTTTTCGCATAGGCAAAAATCTGGTTTTCTCACGATGCGGCTCAATTGAACCTTATTGTGAGAAAACCGGCTTTTTCCATATGTGCAAAAACAAAAGGCGTAGATCTGCAGAGTAACTGTATATAGCTGATCAGAGCCTTTATTTTCACTACACAGATAGTATGATTCCTCCTCTACTTATATCCCAAACTTCAAGCTTCTAGCCTCCTGTGACTGTACAGGCCAGTTTGTGTCAGGCTTGGTTGCAAAACCCCAAGACCGAACAATTACGCTACATTTTCTCGTGATGCTGCTTAAACAATTGGCTGGATATTTCAGCATTCTGGCCTAGAGGTTGGGACTTTTGCCTTGTTTATTTTGTTATGTATGACAGTTACTTGTTGAAAGATGTGCATTCAGTACTGGTAAACTTCCCAAGGGAGTATGCCCAGGAAAGTATGATGTTATACATATGATGTTTACTTGTTGTCCTTAGCAATTATTTACTTTTAGTGTCCCAGATATTGGACATAAACAGGTTGTTTACTTCAGAATTTTCTAGAAATTTCAAATTGTTCTTTGACAGAAAAGTCCGGAAAAATCTGGAAGAACCTGGAAAGATGTAGAATCTTCTAGAAAAATCTTTTTTATGTCAAAAGAATATTGTGGAAGGATAATGGCCTCTCTAGAATATTCCAGAAGATTAAATTTTGGTAAACAACTTGTTATTTTTAGTATATGATATCATAGAATTTGCTGGAAGAATCCTGAATGTTCCTCAGTGCTATATAAGGGCTACAAATTTTCATAAGGACAATCTTTGGGTACTGTTACTATTAAGAAGTCAAAATCTATCTTACTGGAATTTAAACTTATTCTTGGATTACTTTGTGATATTCGATTCTGGATTGGGACATAGTGCTATTTTGAAACAAACTTCAATTCTTGGGATCAGAAACTGATACAGACTTGTGTTAAAAAATTCTGAGGGACATTCAGACATTCTTTAAGGGAATTAACATCTTGAAAGGTATTGTACATTCATTTTTGTTTGATTGTATATATGCTTTTGATTGTTTCACATGTAATTACTGGTTAAATCACTTCTAAATAGATTTGTTAAATTTTAAACAAAGCTTGTTGCTGGCTAACCAACTTGTTGGTTTCCTTAATCTTCTAGTTACGCCTGGCACGTAACAGAATTGGGGGCTCGTCCGGGATTGAAATTTCTTGTGCACCAAATTTATTTAAAATTCTAAAGTATCTTCACTGTTTGCTGTTTAAATAGCTAAAGCCAGCAAAAAGCAACCATGTCATTCAAACTAAGTGACTTTATTGCTGCGCCTTCTCAGGAGCTGTTAGATAAGGCCAAAAAGAGTGACCTCTTAGACATAGCTGATCATTATGGGTTGTCAAATATCAAGACTTCCATGTTAAAACATGAAATTAAGAACATTTTGATTCAGTTTTTTGTTGACGAGGAAATTTTTGATTCCTCGGCTACTTCTCAGATTCTAGTCACTCAGACTGACTTGCAGTTGAGGGAACTAGAAATCAAAAGACAAATTGAGATGGAAAAACTAAAATTTGAGTATGAAGAAAGAATAAGGGCAGAAAAGGCCGAAAGGGAAGAAAGAATAAGATTGGAAACTTTAGAACGGGAAGAAAGAATGCATAAACAAAAGTTAGAAATGGAAGAACGAGAGAAGGAAAAACAAAGAGAATTAGAACGAGAAAAAATTGAGTTAGAAAAAGAAAAATTAGAAAGAGAAGAAAGGCTTGAAATTGAAAAAGAAAAATTTAAATTTGAAATTGAAGAAAAAGAAAGAGAAAGGCAATTTCAGTTAAGAATGAAGGAAATTGAACTTAATGACAGATCAAAATCAAAATCTTTGCCTTTGGCTACTAGTACAGTATTTGATGTCACAAAACACATTCGTCTCGTTCCTCCATTTCAAGAAAAAGAGGTTGACAAATATTTCTTACATTTTGAGAAGGTGGCAGAAAACTTGAAATGGCCAAGAGAGCACTGGACCTTGCTTTTGCAAAGTGTTGTAATTGGTAAAGCTCGAGAAATTTACACTCAGCTTTCTCTTGAGCAAAGCTCAGATTATGATACAGTAAAGGAATTTATTCTTAAGGCTTATGAGCTGGTCCCTGAGGCATACAGGCAGAAATTTAGAGACTGTAGAAAAGAACATGACCAGACTCATGTTGAGTTTGCTAGAACAAAAGAGCAACTATTTGATAGATGGTGTTCTTCAAAGAAAGTAGGTTCTGATCATGCAAAGCTAAGGCAGCTCATGCTTGTTGAAGAATTCAAACGGTGCATAAATTCTGATGTTAAGGCTTTCTTGAACGAAAGAGAAGTTGAAAACTTGGAAACAGCAGCACGTTTAGCTGATGACTATGCTTTGACTCATAAGGCTTCATTTGTCAACAAGCCATATCCTAGGAAACCATATAACCCTCAATCAAAGCAAATTACCCCTCAGTCAAAACCATATTCCCCTCAGTCCGGTCCCAAAGCCAATCCCAGTAATCCAACTGACAATTCCAGTCCAAAACCCAAATTTTCTAGTGAAAACAAAGGACAAAATCCCTTATCCCAGCCAATTTGTAATTATTGTAGGAAAACTGGCCACATTATTTCTGAATGTTTGGCACTGAAACGAAAGAAAGAAAGAGAAAATCTAGATAGTGCTAAACCGACAGGTCTCACCTCCTTAAAGGCTAAACCACAGTCTTGTATCCAGGAAGAAAACCCTATACTGACCAGAACTTGTAAAGAGTCAGTCTCTGAGGATTCTATTATGGAGATTTATGAACCATTCTTATCAGATGGTTTTGTGTCACTTAACAGTGACTCTGCCCAGTCTACCCCCATCAAAATCTTACGAGATACCGGAGCTTCTCAATCCCTTATCTTGGCAGATACCTTGCCATTTTCCGAGAAGTCTTCTTCTGGGACAAGTGTCCTTATCCAGGGCGTAGAGTGTGGATTTGTTAACGTACCCCTCCATAATATCTATTTGTCCTCAGACTTAGTTAAAGGTCCCGTGGCTGTAGGTATTAGACCTTCCTTACCTTTTAAAGGTATTCATTTGCTGTTAGGCAATGATTTGGCAGGAGATAAGGTTGTGGTAAACCCACTTTTGACCAGCACACCATGTGTTGATCAACCGCCTGATCCCATTGAGCAGGAAATTCCTGACCTTTACCCTTCTTGTGCTGTCACTAGGGCAATGGCAAAGAAAGCTAAATTGAATCATGGGATGCAGGACATAGATTTAACTGACACTTTGATAGGTCAGTCCTTTAATAAAGAGATTTCAACATCTCTTTCCCCTAGTCAGTCTGATATTCAGACTGACCCTAGCAATCCAAGGTCGGGGTCAGAAAATGACCTTTCACCCTCAACGTCAAACGATCAAGGTCATGACCAGCTGTCAAGGTCACAGCTTTGTAAAGAACAACACAGAGATTCTGAGATCTCGCCTTTATTTGAAAGGGCTTTAGATGAAAAAGAAATATCCCAGGTCCCTGTTTGCTATTATGTCAAAAATGGCATATTAATGCGAAAATGGCGTCCTCCAGATGTCTCAGCAGAAGATGAGTGGACTGTTAACCACCAAATTGTGGTTCCTAGGGTTTATCGCCCTGAAATCTTAAACTTGGCTCATGAAACACCCATGTCAGGCCATTTAGGTGTAAATAAGACCTATCACAAGATCCTTAATCATTTCTACTGGCCAGGAATAAAATCTGATGTATCTCAGCATTGCAAATCCTGCCACACTTGTCAAATGGTAGGAAAGCCCAATCAGACCATTCCAAAAGCTCAATTGCAGCCCATTCCTGCCTTTGATGAACCTTTCAGCAGAGTGATTATTGATTGTGTAGGTCCCTTACCCAAAACAAAGAAAGGTTGTGAATATCTTCTGACCATAATGTGTGCTTCAACTCGCTTTCCTGAAGCTATCCCACTCAGAAATATCAAGGCTAAAACAATAGTTAATGCACTTGTGAAGTTCTTCACATTTGTAGGCCTCCCAAAATCTATCCAGTCAGACCAGGGCTCAAATTTTATGTCAGGAATTTTTCAGCAAGTTATGTACGAACTTGGAATTAAGCAATACAAGTCATCGGCTTACCACCCTAAAAGCCAAGGTGCCTTAGAAAGATTCCATCAAACTTTGAAAAACATGATCAGATCTTACTGCTTTGACACTGAAAAAGATTGGGATGAAGGCATACACTTGCTTCTATTTGCTGTAAGAGAATCTGTACAAGAGTCTCTGGGGTTCAGCCCATTTGAGCTTGTTTTTGGGCACACTGTACGTGGACCGTTAAAACTTCTAAAAGAGAAATTTCTCTCAGATGATGACAGTTCTTTGAACTTACTTCAGTATGTGTCTGATTTCAAAAACAGACTATCAAAGGCCTGTGATGCAGCTCAGTCCAATCTCAAATCTGCTCAAAGCAAAATGAAGATTCGTTATGATGAAAATGCTAAAGACAGAAATTTTGAACCTGGAGACAAGGTACTTGCTCTATTGCCCATTCCTGGCAGACCTTTACAAGCTAGATATTATAGCCCGTATACTGTTGACAAAAAGTTAAGTGACGTGAATTACATTGTTAACACTCCTGGGAGGCGCAAGCAAAAACAGCTATTCCGATATCCAGAAAGAACGGTTTTTGACTCCCCCTTAAAACTGATTTCATTCTTTCTCAAATTTATCTCAACTTTGATTCCCGGCAGCTGTTCTCACAAAATTTTAGTAACAAATAAATTACTTCATCAGATGAAAATGATTGATAGTCCTACATGCTCTTTATGTGGTAATAATGAAGAATCTATTGAACATTTATTCTGGAAGTGCCCAAATACACAACAATTTTTAAATGAAGTAAAGGACAATTTTCAGGAAACTGGTGTCTTATTAAATTTGGATGAATGCAAATTTATTCTAGGAATTTATCCTCAAAACACATCAGACATTATCCAGTTTTTAATGCTTGTTGCAAAATACTACATCAATATGTGCAAAGGCACTCATAGACAGTTGACATTTCTAGAATATAAAATAAACGTCCAGTCAATACTGCAAAGCCACAAACAAATAGCACTAGAGAATAATAGACTGCAGATTTTTCTAGAAACCTGGACACCTTTTAGCAATTTATTTGACATAAATTGATAGCATAAATTAGATCACACAAGCAAGGGGCAAATAGTAATTATTTATGTATGGGATTCTGATGACGATACTTTGCTTGATTGTCTGTGGAGTCTGGGCTAACCCCACTATTAATGTAATGCATTATAAATAGACCAGCATGGATTCCACAGTGATCAGAACAGAAGTATCTACAACATCCCTTGCTTGGTGATCTACGCCTCATTAGTTAAATTTAATAGTTTTACCAAAAATTAAAACAATAGACACAAAATCTAAACAAGAAAAAAAAAATCAAAAAGAGAACTTTTAATCAGTACTAAGTACCTATCCAAAACACCACCCAAGATAATTGAATAAACAACAAAAAAACAAACAATTTTTGAAAAGGCTATAAGAGAACAATAAATGGCCAACCCCGCATGACAGATTACTCTTTTTCTTTTGTGGAAGACCTCACTTTGATTTGAACCACACACATACTAATGGGCTGAGAGGTCTAACCATTAAACCTTCTCCTTCTTCCTCTCCCATCTCTCTCTACACTTATGAAAAAAAAGGTGTGACAATTTATTGTAGAAATCTACAAATTTAGGAAACCCCATACTTAACAACCATTTATTACTAAATGTATAAGTAAAAATGAAGGTATGAAAGAGAAAGTGTGAGTGTAATATTTTTCTTTATAGTGCATGCATTGTAAACGGGTGAGGGGGATCCCCGACCCCCTCCTCGTAATATGCGGGGTAATAAATTTACATAACACCTTAAAAAAAAAAAAAAAAAAAAAAAAAAAAAAAAAAAAAAAAAAAACAGCTATGTCACATTAATATGCTCAAGAAGTATATTGATAGGGATAGTTCTGTTATTTCATCAGTAAATATAGTTAATTCTGTCCCTCATGAACAAAATCAAATGGACTCTGAGGACTTCAACTTGGAGAAATCTGATCCCTCGTCATCGAAACTCCAGAATTCTGACATACTACAGAATCTTGATCAGAAACTGTCTCACCTTGATTCAGACAAAAGACTTGAACTGAAACAGTTAGTTCTCGAATATGAGCACTTATTTCCGGACATTCCATCCAGAACTGACAAAATCTATCATGATGTTGACATTATTGAAGATTCAAAACCTGTAAAGCAACATCCTTACAGAATGAACCCTGTAAAACAGCAATATCTCAGGGAAGAAGTTCAATATTTGCTGGACAATGATTTCATTGAACCCAGCCAAAGTGAATGGAGTTCTCCTTGTATTCTTGTACCAAAGCCAGACGGGACATTTAGAATGTGCACAGACTATCGAAAAGTCAATTCTGTCACTAAAACAGACACTTTTCCCATCCCACGAATCGATGACTGCATTGATAATATTGGACATGCCAAGTATGTTACAAAGTTCGATCTGCTAAAGGGATTTTGGCAGATACCCCTCACGGACAGAGCAAAGGAGATCTCGGCATTCGTTACACCAGATGGACTGTACCAGTATAAAGTCATGCCATTTGGAATGAAGAACTCGCCTGCGACTTTTCAGCGGCTGGTCAACAGTTTGATTTCCAATCTGGATGGCTGTAAAGCCTATATCGACGACGCTATTATCTTCAGTGAGGAGTGGCAACAACACTTGCAGACAATCAGAACATTCTTTGACCGGCTAAGTGATGCTAAACTAACTGTGAACTTGGCAAAAAGTGAATTTTGCCATGCAAACTTGACATTTCTTGGACACATTGTAGGTCAAGGTCAGGTAAAACCTGTAGAAGCTAAAGTTGAGGCTATCTCAGATTTTCCTGTATCTACTAGCAAAAGACAACTGATGCGCTTTCTGGGTATGGCTGGATATTACAGGAAATTCTGCAACAACTTCTCGGCTATAGCTGAGCCTCTGACAAACTTGCTTGGTAAGAAGGCCAAGTATGTTTGGACAGATGACTGCCAGAAGTCATTTGATAAGCTCAAGGCCATACTTAGAAGTGCTCCGGTTCTCTTAGCACCAAGTTTTGACAAAGAGTTCAAGTTGGCTGTAGATGCCAGTGATGTTGGTGCAGGCAGTGTATTGTTGCAAGAAGATGACAATGGTGTTGACCATCCTGTTTGTTATTTTTCCAAAAAGTTTAACAAGCATCAGAGAAATTACTCTACCATAGAGAAAGAATGCCTATCTCTAATCCTTGCGCTTCAACACTTTGAAGTTTACTTAGCTTCTTCACATGCACCAATTGTTGTCTTCAGTGACCACAATCCACTGACTTTCATACATAAAATGAAAAACAAGAACCAGCGTTTACTCAGGTGGAGTCTCATGTTGCAAGAGCACAATCTTGACATCAGACATATCCGAGGAAGAGATAATATCATTCCAGACACCCTAAGCAGAGCTTAAGTGCCTCTACAATGCTGATGTCCAGCTTTGTGCTGTTGTATTTGATTAGTTTTGCACAAATGTTGCTAAACATATTGTATACAATTATCCAGTATTGCAAAAGAAAGCTTTATTTTATAAAACTTTCTTTTCTTTGAAGAGGGGAAGTGTTATGTATGACAGTTACTTGTTGAAAGATGTGCATTCAGTACTGGTAAACTTCCCAAGGGAGTATGCCCAGGAAAGTATGATGTTATACATATGATGTTTACTTGTTGTCCTTAGCAATTATTTACTTTTAGTGTCCCAGATATTGGACATAAACAGGTTGTTTACTTCAGAATTTTCTAGAAATTTCAAATTGTTCTTTGACAGAAAAGTCCGGAAAAATCTGGAAGAACCTGGAAAGATGTAGAATCTTCTAGAAAAATCTTTTTTATGTCAAAAGAATATTGTGGAAGGATAATGGCCTCTCTAGAATATTCCAGAAGATTAAATTTTGGTAAACAACTTGTTATTTTTAGTATATGATATCATAGAATTTGCTGGAAGAATCCTGAATGTTCCTCAGTGCTATATAAGGGCTACAAATTTTCATAAGGACAATCTTTGGGTACTGTTACTATTAAGAAGTCAAAATCTATCTTACTGGAATTTAAACTTATTCTTGGATTACTTTGTGATATTCGATTCTGGATTGGGACATAGTGCTATTTTGAAACAAACTTCAATTCTTGGGATCAGAAACTGATACAGACTTGTGTTAAAAAATTCTGAGGGACATTCAGACATTCTTTAAGGGAATTAACATCTTGAAAGGTATTGTACATTCATTTTTGTTTGATTGTATATATGCTTTTGATTGTTTCACATGTAATTACTGGTTAAATCACTTCTAAATAGATTTGTTAAATTTTAAACAAAGCTTGTTGCTGGCTAACCAACTTGTTGGTTTCCTTAATCTTCTAGTTACGCCTGGCACGTAACAATTTAGAGGTGTAGGTTAAATCCCAGGTTTCTCCAGTATTTCAGATGTGACTAAGATGAAGTTATGCTGCAATATGAGGATTTAAAACACAATGTGCAATCAGCTGATATTAAGTTAATCAAAAAACTGACTCTGAATTGTTTAGATGTAAATTCAAAGACAACAGAAGTGCATCATATGAGCCATGTCATGAAAAAAGAAAGACAGTTGTACTTAGGAAGGCACATACCTTGAAGCTCTGAAATTTAACATATGAGCCATGTCATGAAATAAGAAAGACAGTTGTATTTCTGGTTTCAGACTTAGGAAGGCACATACCTTGAAGCTCTGAAATTTAACACTTAGGAAGTACAGTATAGGCAGTTTTCAATTTCAGATAAATTATATATCACAAAATTTGCTTCACATTTACCAAACCAGAGGATCAATGGTCCTGTAAACGCTCACCTGAGACCTGAGATATATACATGTACCAATAAACTTGTTAGACTAGAATGGTACAATGCATGTATATAACCCTATGGCAGGGTCAGAATAACTCCTGGAGTCAATGTCTTTTTCAAATCATAAAAGTTCAGTCCATTTGCCAATTAACTGCAAGTTTTGTCCTTCAAATGACATTCTAACAATTTTCTCCAGTCAAATGCATGGGCGATCTAAGTTGACCTTGCCGTGAAATAGGTCAAGGTCATCCCAGTGTCATGATTTATACAAATTTTGTAGACCTCTGTTCCTTTATGCTTCATGCCAAGTTTCAAAATCATAGGCCTTCTGGATCTGAAGATGAAGATTTTTAAACCTTTTTGCTATTTATAGCCATGGCAGCCATCTTGGTTTTGTGACCTTGACCATTTATACAAACTTTCATTCCCTCTTCCTACGGATGCTCCACAAAAAGTTTGGCTTTGATTGGCCTAGCGGTTTCAGAGAAGAAGATGTTTCAATATTATGGTCATATACATCGTTGGCCCGGCGCAAAAGTGTTGTAACTACCAATTTTTCCAAAAATCACTTTTTTGCACATTTTGATTTGTCTAACACATATACATAGCCTGCAAAATTATTTTACTTGTATCTTTTAAACTTTCCAAGATATTTTGATATTTGGTGAATGGTTGTAACTGAAATGAATGGTTTGCACAGCGCAAAAGTGTTGTATCTCGAGTTACAACCCTTTTGCGCTGAACTGTCTTGATACATTATTGTAAATGGTTACAGCGCAAAACTGTTGTAACTCAATTTTTACACTGTATTTATGTACATATGAAGGGAAGTAATTGTTAATATCATGACAAAATGACATCACAGTTACACTGATGATGTGTTAATGGCATTATTTTGAGCAATTTAATAATTAACACAAAAAAACTCTGGGGGATCTGATCAGGTCAGGCATGAAATGGGCTGTATGGCCACAGAAGCTACTTCGCATTTAGATTCTTGAAGCTTTGTACAGTAATGAAGCGAAAAGAAACAAGTAAGTAAACATGGTTTAAGGCAGGCTTTTAATTCTAAATATACAGATCAAAGGCTTCGTTTGGAGAAATTAATTTAAGGGCGGGATCCAGACTGTGGTCTGCTGTGGTAGCACAACCCACCGTCAAGGCACGTGGCACCAAGTAATTGTATAACTTTATACAATCTTTAGGCTGATAATTCACATCAAGCAGTAAGATTTTGACAAGTAATGTAAATTTTCTTCCATTTTATGCTCCATTTTTGAACCATATACAAATGATGTAATATTATGGTAATACGAGGGGCATTCAAAAGATTAGAGGAAAAGTGCTGCCAAATTGCTAATTTTCATGGAAAATTCACGCTGTCTGTATGTTTTGTAAATTAACATATTGTTTACATACTATGCACAAAATTTGAATAAAATTGGATGAAAATTAAGCATTAGATCACGTGCGTATCTTGGGTTACAACAGTAAAACCAGCCCAAGTATGACGGTGTTATGCATGATTTCTAGATGGCCAGAAACGACATAACAACGTCATGCTATTCGCATCCTTCCCACTGTTTGCTAGCTCTTAAGCAGTTTTGGAGTCCATCTGGCATAAAGCATCTAATTGTCAATTCTTTGTGTATAATGTGGTGAATTGTGGCGAAACTACAGCTCGATATATTGTGTATTTCCCGACTTCTACTCTTTTCTATCACGATGATCATTTTCGACAGTTTACTGTTATTTGACATTACACTGCTTGAGTCGACATAGACGTTTTTTCTGGCTTGAGTCGACATAGACGTTTTTTCTGGCCATCTAGAAATCATGCATACTAATTGCAGATTGCAGTTTTCTTAATTTCCTTGTCACCATATGCGTTTCCTGCTCTTAACACTGTTTCTTTCTTTTAATATCTGTTTCAAATAGATAATTTATTGAAGACCGTTGTTTCCCATGCATTTTAGGCATGCTAACGAAACAATATGGCCGCATTATGCATAAATGATGTCATACACCTACATGATGTCATGTGCTTACCACCAACATATTGAACTTTACTCAGCGAAGTAGATAAGGATGCATACTGTGTATGTACGCATGATTTTTCGCTCTGTACGAATAAAAAATTGAGAGCTGTGCGTACATAGTAGTACGCAGTAAATCAGCGGTACGCAAACAGCTTTCAGTTTTATGCGTACTCAGATATCATACCTTTAAAATTGTTACAAAACGACAACTTTTCAACTTTTTTTGTCTGGCTGCTCTGCCAACAATTGAAAAGTAGTTACATTGTACAATGTTAATGTAGCTTTTGATTGTTCTATATTGGCGTAATATATTATGTATCTTTCGTAGTTATACCTTATGCATGCTCTCTGTCCAGTGCCTCGGTCAGACAAATTGTTTACCAAAGGTTTATTCACGTAGTTTAATGGTAGTGTTTCACTTTGTTTTATAGAATAGGCATTTTGCGCAGTTTCTGGTCATTGTCATCAATTTAAAAATTTATGTATTCCATTTACTACAGCCATGCCAGGGTCACACACATGGATATGGTTTAACATGCCTAAATGATAGAATAACATGTAATTACAGGATTATAAACCAGCTTATTTGAATTTTCATACTTGAGTAAATGATCTGATTCAAACGTGTACACGTATCTCAAAATTCGATTTTTGATGAGAGGTTAGAATAAGAAAGTAACTCTTGAAAAAACATGTACACAGTTGTATTGTCGGTACGCACTGTACATTCAGTTTGATGCGTACAGTACGCATTGTGAAAAATAATTATCTACATCACTTGTTACTCATACAAAATTTGGTGAAAATAGCATAGTAAACTATCAAATGCAACATCATTATTAAACATCGACTTTTAATGATGATCAAAAGTGGGCCGGTAATTGTGATGTATGCTTTCCATAACAACCACTGTTAAAATTGTATTCATGCCCGAGCAGCAAAATTTGCTGTATATATGTACAAATAATGTTTGTCTGTATAACTATATGAGTTCAGCTAATTTACAAAATAAGGACATGACAGCATTTTTCCGCAAACTTTTTGAACACCCTACGTAGTTTAATAAAATATGTTACTGATACTGATTGTGGAAGGAGGGGGGAGGGGGTCACAAAGACCAAGCTGACCAGTCCATTTCAATGACAACATGAATAGTGTGATGGCTTGCATTACAACCCATTACACAATGACATGATCTCACAATTGGATTCAATATCTCATGTATATTAACTAGACTGCCCCCAGCTACCCTGTTCAAGTCTGAGCACCCGTTAAAAGCTATCTCATCCAACAACATGATTGAGCCATAACCCAGTTTGTCGTACTCCACAATGGTAGCATTATAGTGCCCTCTTTGGGACCTCCAAACATGACACCTCCAAACAGGAACATGTCTTCACATACAGAAACATGGAATTGGCTTTCATAGAAAACAAATGACCATAGGACAAATTCAAGTCTGCAGTTCAAAGACCTAGGGTCAAAACAGAATCAGCAGCAGGGTGTAACACTTAAGAGGGAGAGGGAGAGTCACCATGAAGGTGGTTTCTAATTGTCTTTAGGATTGCCTTTGCAACCTTCAAGTTATTGTGTTGCCCAGTGATAAAGTCTACATAATTGATCTTCCCAAACATTGTCTGTTAGTTTTGGCTTGTTGATGGCCTTGTCCTGGTCTTTGGCTGCAAGTTCCCGTCTATAAATTACAAGCTCAAAATTATGGGCTCAAACCAAGGGTACATAAAAACTGATGAGAAGCCTCTGTGGTGTACATAAACATGTAAGCTACTCAACTTGTAAAACAGGGATCAATCACGGGCTTCTACAGTTTTTTGGATGAGACTAGGATGAGACTATAAACCGAGGTCCTATTACAATTTTCCAGGACAAACGGGTGACAAAGACATTCTGTGACGAGGCTGGAGACTATGCTGTGCTCAATATGCCAAGTCCAAGGTACCTAGTCTCCATACCTGGTATAAGGACGAAGCACTGTGTAAACAACCTGATGCTGAGGCACTCCCTAGCAGTTTAATAATGGTTTAACAAGTTTAAGCGTTTCCAAAACGCTTGCGATCTCTCAGCACTAATTTCACTGTATGACCACATAATTATAAACCCACGGCGATAACCACAGACCGAAAAGACTAGATGACAGCTCGGTTCGACGTGAGCTTTCATACCCGAGCCGACATGCGCTATTTGGTGTGACCCAGTCGAAGCTGACTCGTCCAATCAAGTACGACGGAAGACGGAAGTCGGTGGTCGATTAAGCCCCACGTTCTGATCTTGATCAACTATATATGCGATCTCCCAACGGGAGATCGCAATAATGGTTCAAATGAAACCTTACTGTCACTGATAATATATAAATCCAAAGAAGAATACAAATTATTGCAGCAAATTTCAACTGCAGGAAAACACTACTAATGCATGGGTAAAGCCCATATCTCTCTGGGATGCAACAAGTGGAGACCAGTTGTGACCTCTTGGACAAAGATTTAATAATGCAATTTTCACGTTGCAGTCTCACTAAAAATTGTTAATTTCGGCCTGATTTTACAAAATGTCCCACAAATGCCAAGTGAAAGTCGCAAGATACTTGTACAACAATCATTAAAGTGTCCCACAAAGTTCCCATGGATATTGTTTAGTTTCATTTTCAAATCGCAAGATATTCCTGAGAGTGTCTCACGACATTCACACGAATGCCGCTTAGTTTTATTTTCTCACCAGATTAGTCATGAGTTGTTTGCACTTTTTTTCACTCAAGACTGTTATGCGAGTGTGACATTCATACAACATTCATGGGGGTGAGGCCTATAAACTGCATTGTGAATTTGCAAAATTTTGCAGTGACAGAATTGTGACACTTGTACAACTGTTGGGCAGCAGATTTATGATAACTTGCGACCGGCTTCTAAATGCTTTGTTGCAGAAAGTTGTATAAAATCTTTGAACATGTTTGGAACTTAAAATTTCTTTTGCAAATAGTTGGTGGCTTATTCACACGACATTCATATGAATGTTGTAAGACAGTTTTGCAACTCAATTTGCAAAACAGCGGGTAGGGGATTCCATGCGAGTGGTGTCTGGTTTGAGATTTTTTATTGCACTTTATTAGTTCCTGTTTTTTCTTTTCTTCATATAAATGATAGCAATGCTATAGAGAGGTACACTTTAGTTCTGTAGACTCAGTGCAACACATTAATATTGACAAAGTGGACAAACCATGAAATATTGGTCAAGGGCATTGGGTCATGGTTGAGCTTGCTTAATTTCTACGCACTAATTATAAATGCTTACATCTAACACATCTATCCATTCTTCATAGAAATACAATCAAGTTCGTGGTTTAACACAGCTCAACAAATTGTTGACAGACAGACCGCCAAACACACAGATGGCAAAAGGTGCAAAAATAAATTTGTGTTTTAAGAAAAAAAGTTTTGGTATGCTTTTATCAGAGTGTTTCTCAATAAAGGTTGGAATACTGCAGTTTCAGTAATTTATAACTTCATTTTCATTTGCATATTTTAGTTTCAAGACTTTTTAAAACATTGAAGATATCACGAAAAGGTTGCAAAAGAAAATTTTGCAAAATGAAGTAAATATAACATACTGGTAAACGGTATAGGAAAAGTCTTTTTAGTCAACATAAATATCTCCAGCTACATCAAGAATGATAATACAAGTCCCCAAAATAATATTTTCCACCTTCTGCAGAGAATAATTGTTCATTAATATTATGATTACCGAATGGCAAACATCCTACTTCATAATCAAATACCGAGGTTCTCAGAACAGATTGGTTGAATTATCTTGCTGTAAACTGTGCGACTAAATCAGTAGGATCACTTTTCAAAGTTTTTACAATTTTCAATCAACTGGATATTCAAATTCAATCAACTGAATATTCAAATTCATCAAAAAAAAGTTACAACACTTTTGCGCTGACAAAATTTGGTTGCTCTTTTAAGAAAGTCACAGCGCAAAACTGTTGTAACTCAAGTTACAACAGTATTGCGCTGTGACCATTTCTAATTTTTTTTAAGCTTTTTCAGCGCAAAAAGGTTGTAACTTAAATTTTGCAAATATTTCTTTTAAAGATTGACTTTTTTGAAAAATGGTTAACTACAATAAAAACAGTTGGCTTTTTCCATCATATATCTTGATTATGTATGATTACAAGGCTTTTTAAAGAAATAAGAAAGTTTTTTGCTCCTCCTGAAAAATTTACTAAAACTGAGTTACAACACTTTTGCGCCGGGCCAACGACATGTATATAGCCCCAGGGCAGGGGCAGACAACCCCCTGGGCCCAAAATATTTTCTTAAACATAAATCTTCTGTCCATTTGCTCATTTCTAGCAAGTTTTCTGCCATTTAATTACATTTTCCTATTTTTTCCCATTTCAATGCATGGGAGACGTAAAATAGGTCAAGGTCATCCCAGGGTCATGATTTATATAAACTTTGTAGAGCTCCATTCCCAGATGCTTCACACCAAGTTTCAAAATCAGAGGCCTTCTGGTTCTGAAGAAGAAGATTTTTGAACGTTTTTGCTTTTTATGGCCATGGCGGCCATCTTGGTCATGTGACCTTGACCATTTATATAAACTTTCATTCCCCCTTCCCAAGGATGCTCCACATGAAGTTTGGCTTTGATTGGCCTAGCGGTTTCAGAGAAGAAGATGTTTGAATATTATGGTCATATACATGTATATAGCCCCGGGGCAGGGGCAGACAAACCCCCAGGGGCTAAAATTTTCCATTAACATTAATCTTCTGTCCATTTGCATATTTCCAGTAAGTTTTACCCATTAAATAGCATTTTACCATTTTTTCCCATTCAAATGCATTGGCAACCTAAGTTGACCTTGCCGTAAAATAGGTCAAGGTCATCCTAGGGTCATGATTTATACAAACTATGATGGGCCCGCGTCCCCGATGCTACATACCAAGTTTCGTGGAAATCGGCCCACTGGTTCTGGAGAAGAAGATTTTTAAAGGTTTTTGCTATTTATAGCCATGGTGGCCATCTTGTTCATGTGACCTGGACCATTTATATAAACTTTCGTTCTCCCTTCCTAAGGATGCTCCACATGAAGTTTGGCTTTGATTGGCCAAGCGGTTTCAGAGGAGAAGATCTTTGAAATCACGGACGACGGACGGATGCCGGAGCATGGGTATACTATAAGCTCACCTGTGAGCCTTCGGCTCAGGTGAGCTAAAAAGCATATCAGTACTTTAAATGACCAAAAGCAAATTTCTTGTAATGTTTTAGTTTGGTTTGGCTGTAGCTTATGTCCAGGCAAAAATATTTTAGTCATTTTGGGACCTTACTGAGCCGCCATATCCTAGAGTTTTCACCATATATAACTATGTTGAGTTTAAAGTGTCTTGTTCAAGGACACTACACAGCAAAGGTTTTAGGTAGGTCTTGAACACTTGACTTCTATAGCTTAACATGCTCTCCCTTTATATGATCAAGGGCACACACATACAAAAAAAAATGGTCTTTAGGGTTTTCGACCAGCAACACAAACTGGCCTGTGCAGCTACAGAAGATGGCTAGAAGCTTGAAATTTTAGATTTAGGAAGAGGAATTGTACTATCAGTTTAGCAAAAACAAAGGCCCTGATCTGCGCCTTTGTTTTCGCATAGGCAAAAATCTGATTTTCTCAGTGACGTGGCTCATATTTTAACTGCTTATATATTGGTTTCAGGGTTTGAAGATAGGTGATAAAGTGATTCAGTTTGGTTCAGTTACAGCGGACAACTTTCAGGGATTGCAAAACATAGCTACCATAGTACAACATAGTATTGGGGTAAGTGGCAGATAAAAAAAAACTCTGGTATAAAGCACTGACTGATACATGGCAGATTCTTATATGAGCTGCTATGTGAGTGAGAAAACTGGTCTTTAGGGTTTCCGACCAGGTCTGACACAAACCGGCCTGTACAGTCACAGAAAAAGCTAGAAGCTTGAGAATTTAGATTTAAGATGAAGAGGAATTGTATATACAAGTAGCGAAAAAGGCGCTGATCAGTTTCGCAGTTACCGCGAAGCTGTTCTGCACCTTTGTTTTCGCCTAGGCAAAATTCTTTTCATAGTGCGGCTCATATGTACGTACAGTTTTTGTCTGTTAGTCATGTCTGAAGACTTAAGTCTCTTGGACTAAACACATTAGGCACAGCATAGTCTCCAGCCTCAATACAGTATGTCCTTATCAGCAGTTGCACCTGTGAAATTGACGTGGGACCCTGAATCTCAACAGAAGGAATGGAGAAGCCTGTGAACGATCCAGCAAGCCCTGGGCCCAAGGTTATAAAACGTTTTTCATGCTCAACTCAGCTGAGACTAAATTTTATCCTGCTAATAAATGATAAAATGCCAACATTTATTAGCAGGATAAATTACTAGTTTTTTAGTTTTGAACCTGGATTTTCCACAATTTTTTACTATTTCAACATTTATGAGCAGTTGAAATTTCATGCTCAGCTGAGCTGAGCTTGAAAAAAGTTTTATAACCTCGGGACCTGGTTTACCATTGATATTTTTCACATGGTTATTTCAGCAAACTTCCTTGTTTTCTTCGTAGTTTGTGATAATTGGAACAAAATTTAGCTACCTTAATTTTAAGTTATTTTCAAAAGTTATGTGCACTGTGCACTATTTAGACCATATACAGTAATACATTTTTAGAAAAACTTGAAAATTATTGTGACATTTCCACCTAGAGTGCATGTACCTTCTGATGTATGAAATGTATAACCATATTTTTCTTGCCAGAAATCACTACCTGTGACTATTAGAAGAGCTGATAAACTGTTAAATCTCAACATTATAACTCAGAAATGGCACAAAGATAAAGGACTGCTGGGGTAGGTGTACATTTGAGCCGCGTCATTAAAAAACAGTTTGCATATATGAAACCAAAGGTGCAGATCAGCTTTGCAGTAACTGCGAAGCTGATCAGCACCTTTGTTTTTACTAAACAGGATAATACACTACACAGGATAATATAAATTCCTCTTCTTTCTAAATCTAAAATTTCCAGCCACTAGCCATCTTCTGTGCTTGAAAAGATTGGTTTGTGGCTGACCTGTTTAGAAACCAATTTGTTGGATTTCTCAGTGTTTAAACATTCGCTGGATCAAAAGAAAGGTGTTTGAACACAAGGCCGAAGGCGGTGTATTCAAAACCCGAGTGATCCAGCGAATGAACACTGAAACAAAACATGGTTGATCGCTATTCTTGCATTTTCACACGAATTCACTTAAAATCTCTTGAAAATAAATTAACAACGTAAAAACCCACAGAAAATGGCTCAGCTTCTTCAACCATTTGGTTTATATGGAACACAATGACGTCATGTCACCTTGAAGTCGATGGATTTTAGCCAGAACCCATGTTCAAATGGCATGTGAATTTCAAGATTTGAACATGGGTTTTGCGGTTTGAACATGGCTTTTGGTCCAGTTGAAAACGTCTTCAAACAGCGGTGCGCATAGGTATCTATGCAAGAGAGTGAACCTCAACGTGACAAAATGTACCTTCGGACATTCTGACATTACTAGTAGAAAGCAACAAAAAGCGGGAAAATGATGTTATATACATTTTAGAAATAACACTGTATTTGTAATCTTTGAGCACTGGGCTACCAAATGAAAGAGTTTTAAAACATCTTGTTGTTCAATATATGGAGTTATCTGCCCTTGTTTTAGCCCATAATACACATAATTTCCCTATATCTATCGTTAAACGGTAACCATAGCAACCGCATCATCATAAAATAGACAAAATAATTTTGGCATATTGCATGTAAGGATGGTATACTTCTATCTTAACAATAGGTTCTGGACCAGTGCTTAAACAGTTTTAAGAAAAAGCATCGAGTTTTGTAAGCTCTACTAACATGCAGAAATGCATTACGCAACTTTGACGTCATTTTTCAGGACAATAACGCATGTAGGGTTCATATAGTAAATTGGTCATAACTCACAAAATAACTGAAATAATCTGTAGCAGGGCGGATATGTGAAATGATTGTGCACTTTTTGATAAAAGCATGAAACTTGGTACATGACTATATCTATAATTATAAGAATTTTTGAGGGTCAGTACCACGTGAAATTCGCCCTGTGACGGCCGCCATCTTGAATTTCAAAATGGCGGCTTTTTCCCATATACAGCCTTTACAGTTAGTTATCGGTTTACAGTGTTGCTTTCTTTAAAAGTTTTAAAATCCCTAAATTCAATAAATGAAAATTTCAAGATATCAAATTATGAAAATAAACTCGTAATTTTCAAAGATGGCGGCTATTTTCAAAATGGCCGCCATTAAATTACCTGAAATTTAGTACACACAGTACTGAAAGTGTGATAAAACATGCTGTTTTGATCAGAATGAAGGATTTGCATTGATGAAATGTTCTCAAGCACATAACACCACAAATGCAAGTTACATTTTAGTTTGTATTAGGCAAATTATCTTTTTACTGATTAATGATGGCATCCAAAATGGCTACCAAAGTAGGAAAGTATTAACATATTCTTTTTTTTCTTTCATTTTTACATGTTAATTTTCAAAGTTCTTATGATTAAAATTATTTAACATGTATTTGTTTAGTGTATCTAAGTTTTAGTCATCATCATCATCATCATCATCATCATCATCATCATCATCATCATGTCCATTTTTGTCGTCTATTGTCCTCTACCGAGAATTGTACTTGTCTGACAAGCTATCTTCCTAGACGACATCTACACTATGAATGATTCTGAGGATCAGCATTGCATGAAGAAAACATGGCCATGAAAAGTGTACACCCTCATACCCCACTTTTATAAAGCAAAACTGGGGTTTACAGGGGTATGCCTATTTTTCTTTTCTTTTTTTTTTTTTTTGTTCCAAAACAAGATTGTGGGTACTCATTAGAACCACCTTGGCGAGGTGGTTTTAATGTGTACCCACAATAAATGTTTTGAGCAAACATTTTAAAATTATCAGAACTCTTCCAATGATTTTTTTAATATTTAATGCTGACAAAATTCTCTGTATATGTATGGACAAGTTTTCCTAATGGACTTTTCCAAGCTCCATTCTCATATCAAACAACATTTTATCCCATGGTTTTGTTACCAGTCTCTTTTGTGCAACTACGTTTAGCTTGTTTAGCAATCTGGCCATTGCTGTGCTCTACATGCTGCATTTAGCATTATACGGGTAATCAAATTCATTTTACCGTTTGTCAGAAGCACCAGAAAATGTTGGTGAACAGGGTAAGCAATTGGCGAAATTTGCCGAAAGCTTATGGTAACAGCCAGTAATGACAAATGGGTCATATTAACAACAAGCAGAAAAGATGTCTACTAGATAACAGACTTTTGGAACTACTTCAATAATTTCATTATCAACTTCAAGCTTCTTCACCATTCGTCCATCAATAGGACGTTTCTTTCCTAGACATCAGGCCCCTAGATATAACCTCTAGCAAAATGATGCAGCGTGCTATTGGCAGAGCCCTTGTGAACATCCACTAAGACACCAAAGTCCTCAGTGTACCCAATACCAACTCTAACCTTGCTTCTCACATCCCAATACATGTGCATGGATTGGACAAGAGGCACTAGCCTCTCATCATTTCCTAGTTTTCACAGTGTCTACCAGATGAATTCCAATTTGACGCAATTAAATGTTTTCTGCAGGTCAAATGAGGCCATGTAGAGAGGTTTATTATCAGCCGAGTGATTCTCTAAAAATAAAAACTGCATCTGTAGAGCCTCAACCTGATATCAAATCACAATGCATCTCATCAAGCGCAGATCGTTTCCCTTTAAGCTCCAACACCTTCACCACTTCTTCAATCAGCATCAAGCCCTTGTTGCCTCTGTTCAGAATGTGCCTTTTTCCCTTAAACTGGTGGACAATGAAGCTCTAGTGCCAGACACTTGGAAAGCAACTGTCTGTGGTGATGTCAACAAGATCAGGCACTTTGGGTGTTCCAGTTTTCCCGAGTTTCCCGGGTGATGATACCTGAAGGCCCGGCTGCTTTGCCAGATGCTATATTGCAGATGGTCTTTGTGTTCAACTCGGTTTTCGACATGGGTTTTCTCAGAGTGGTCCTCCAGATTCCAAGGAAATTCAACGGGAGATTTTCATAATGCTCTTTTTCTGCATTCTGGTTTAGCAACAGTTGGTCTTCATTATTCCTGACAGGTTTATCTACCAAGATATCCTGATTGCCACATCATATTTACTTGGTAAAACAAAATACATTTTCTGAATTAGGATATAAAGTCCCCCCCCCATTCTATTCTACTGGATGAACTCTTACCAGTTGCATGCAGTTTGCCTGACACCTGCCTTTCACAGTTTGAAGGACCTGACCTCCTCCCTTACTGCTTCCTCTACCAGCATGTTAAACTACCATTTCTGCTTTCTCCATGATTAATTTGCATACTTCTTTTGCAGCATGCAGAAGGTTGTACTTAGAGAAGACATATGCTCATTTACTGTGCTTTTCTGTTGCAGCTCAATGTCTTATGACATAGGAAGTAAATTACTTCAGAAAGTGGAACTCTGCTTGTTTCCCTTGACCCTTCAGCTCCTGCAGTTTGATGTGTGGCACAAACTCGCACTTGAGCTAGTAGGGATAGAAATGTTGAAGTCTCCAGCCATCACCCTATGCAATGGGAAGTCCTAACGTAGATGTCATTGATGCCAAAAACTCATTGAGAGGTTGCAATTAGTATGGCACTTGCCAGAAAGCAGGCATGAGATGACCTGTTACTCTAGTAATAAATGTAGGCGGATTCAGATATTGATTCGGATATGTAGAATCACTGACCTTTAGAGGAATATATATATATTCGCTTTTGTTTCAATGATAGCTTGTTTGCTGGATGTATGCACATATCTTTACGGGATTTAGTAAAATCTTAAACGTGGAATAGTTTGCATCAAGGATTTGAATGTGCTGCAAGACTGGCAGTAATGTCTATTACAAAAATCACAACTGATGACCATATATGATTTTGACAGCCATTTTGAATGTCAAATATAATGTCATTACTTCTATTCAAGGATAGTGAACATCAACATACTAGAAAATTAATAAGATCTTCAGCAGTTCAAACTATTCAATCAACATTTTCCTAAAATATGATTTTTTTTCTTTTTGTCCTTTGGCAGCCATCTTGAATACCATTCAATTTTAAACGTCCAACTGAAACAATACAGATAGGTAAGATTTTTGTGAAAGTAGAATGTTTCTATTCATTAGAACAGATTAAGAGATTCCCATCCAAAATCATAATTTATAGTATCCATATGTAACATACCAATATACACTGTTCAAGAAGCTAAACATGGCAACCATCTTGAGAATTAGCATCATTCTTGATATTTCTAATCAGCAGTATGAGTTTAAGGTGTATGAGAATGTTTATGACAGCAATTTATGTAACATTATTCTAAGAAAGTATGATTTCGGCAATTATATATTAAATGTCATATTGATAAAGAAGGTGCAAATAGGTGGCCACTTTGCAAAAAATAATACATTTCGGCCATTACAGGACATTTGTGGCACTAAATCTATTTTTGTTTTGATATTATGTACTTGTAACTTGTATTTGTGGCATGTAGTGTGCTTGAAACATTTTATAATGAATAATTCTTCTTTTTATTAACTGCGTCATATTTTCGTCTCGCTAACTTGATTTTTAGTAAATTAATGGCGGCCATCTTTGAAAATAGTCGCCATCTTGAAAACTTTTAAGGTTAAAATACATTAAAATATATCTTGAAATGGATAAGCATTAGAACTTTGGCTTTTGATACTTTTTACAAAAGCAGCAGTGGAAACTGATATCAATCTGTATAATGCTTTTAATGAAAATGCCGCCATCTTGAATTTCAAAATGGCGGCCGTCACAGGCCAAATTTCAAGTGGCACTGACCCTCAAAAATTCTTATAATTATAAGTCTACACCTGTGCCCAGTTTCATGCTTTTATCAAAAAGTGCACAATCCACCAAAAAATTGTTACATATCCGCCCTGCTACTGGTCAAACTAGAATTGTCAGAGAATCTGACTATAGCCCCGCTTCTCAGCTTTTTTTGCAGGGTGAAAAAAACAATGACAGGTAACTATCACAGGCTATCACAAGCTAGATCTCATCAATATTGATGCTCATACAAAATTTGGTCTGATTATGTCAATTCGTTCTCTGTCAAAATTTTGCGAAAAATGACGGGTAATAATCCAAAGCTAGATCTTGTCAATGATGATGTGCATACAAAATTTAGACGGATTCTGTCAATTCCATCTGAAGATATTGAGCGGAAACAAAATTCTGAAGTCAATCAAGGGCTGTTAACTCCGTCAAAATTTTGCAAAAAATGATGGGTAATAATCCCAAGCTAGATCTTGTCAATGATGATGAGCATACAAAATTTGGACGGATTCTGTCAATTCATTCTCCAGATATTGAGCGGAAATGAAATTCTGATGTCAATCAAGGGCTGTAACTCCATCAAAATTTTGTGAAAAATGACGGGTAACAATCCCAAGCCAGATCTTGTCAATGTTGATGTGCATACAAAATTTGGTTGGATTCTGTCAATTCGTTCTCAAGATATTGAGCGGAAACGAAATTCTGACGTTAATTAAGGGCCATAACTCTGTCAAAATTTAACAAAAACTACAGGGTAACAATCCCAAGCTAGATCTTGTCAATGTTGATGTGCATACAAAATTTGGTCGGATTCTGTCAATGCGTTCTCAAGATATTGAGCGGAAACGAAATTCTGACGTCAATCAAGGGCCGTAACTCCGTCAAAATTTTGCGAAAAATGATGGGTAACAATCCCAAGCTAGATCTTGTCAATGATGATGTGCATACAAAATTTGGTCGGATTCTGTCAATACATTCTCAAGATATTGAGCGGAAACGAAATTCTGACGTCAATCAAGGGCCATAACTCCGTCAAAATTTTGCGAAAAATGACGGGCAACAATCCCAAGCTAGATCCTGTCAATGTTGATGTGCATACAAAATTTGGTCGGATTCTGTCAATGCGTTCTCAAGATATTGAGCGGAAACGAAATTCTGACATTAATCAAGGGCCGTAACTCCATCAAAATTTTGCGAAAAATGACGGGCAACAATTCCAAGCTAGATCTTGTCAATGTTGATGTGCATACAAAATTTGGTCGGATTCTGTCAATTTGTTCTCAAGATATTGAGCGGAAACGAAATTCTGACGTCAATCAAGGGCCATAACTCCGTCAAGATTTTGCAAAAAATAACAGGTAACAATCCCAAGCTAGATCATGTCAATGTTGATGTGCATACAAAATTTGGTCGGATTCTGTCAATGCATTCTCAAGATATTGAGCGGAAACGAAATTCTGACGTTAATCAAGGGCCATAACTCTGTCAAAATTTTGCATAAAATGACGGGTAACAATCCCAAGCTAGATCCTGTCAATGATGATGTGCACACAAAATTTGGTCCGATTCTGTCAATTCCTTCTCAAGATATTGAGCGGAAACGAAATTCTGACGTCAATCAAGGGCCATAACTCCGTCAAAATTTTGCGAAAAATGACGGATAACAATCCCAAGCTAGATCTTGTCAATGATGATCTGCATACAAAATTTGGTCCTATTCTGTCAATTCATTCTCAAGATATTGAGCAGAAACGAAATTCTGACGTCAATCAAGGGCCATAACTCCGTCAAAATTTTGCGATAAATGACGGGTAACAATCCCAAGCTAGATCTTGTCAATGTTGATGTGCATACAAAATTTGGTCAGATTCTGTCAATTCGTTCTCAAGATATTGAGCGGAAAGAAATTCTGACATCAATCAAGGGCCATAACTCCGTCAAAATTTTGCGAAAAATGACGGGTAACAATCCCAAGCTAGATCTTGTCAATGTTGATGTGCATACAAAATTTGGTCAGATTCTGTCAATTCGTTCTCAAGATATTGAGCGGAAACGAAATTCTGACATCAATCAAGGGCCATAACTCCGTCAAAATTTTGCGAAAAATGACGAGTAACAATCCCAAGCTAGATCTTGTCAATGTTGATGTGCATACAAAATTTGGTCAGATTCTGTCTAGCCATTCTCAAGATAATGAATGGAAACAAAAATATCGGAAGGACGGAAGGATGGAAGGACAGAATAACGGAACTATGGAAGGACAGGGTGAATCCAGTATAGCCCCCACTTTTTCAAAGCGGGGCTATAATAAAGACTAACAGACTCTAGAAACATCATACATTCAAAGTAACTTTGCTTTTCATATACTCAAAAAATTGTCCGAAGGTACATTTTCTCACGTTGTGGCCCAGAGTATGTTTGATGAATCTATTTTGCCTGTCTCGTCATGATTGCAAATTTGTTCACTGGGATGCTAAGCAAACACTCAATTTTGTATGTTTCAGTTGTACTATACATCCTGAGAAGGTAAAATCCTCAAGATGAAATTACAGACTTCAAAGCATGTGATGAACAATTTGATGAAACCATTCCTACAGTAAAAGCAGAAGCAAACGATGTGAGCAGAGGCGCAAGAAAACCGATCCTTGGGGTTTCCGACCAGCTCTGACAGAAATCGGCCTGTACAGTCACAGAAGAAGGCTAGAAGCTTGAAATATAGGATTTAAATTGAAGGATTGTGCTATCCGAGTAGCTAAAACAAAATGTGCTGATCAGCTGTGCAGTTATTGCGCAGCTGATCTGCACCTGTTTTTGCAAAAGCAATAATCCTGTTTTCTCATGATGTGGCTAATTTAGACCAATGGAAGTGATAGTTTCAATCATTCTCGACACAAAGCATGTTTCTACAGCTAAGCTTGTTGAAGACTAGAAATTTTAATCATTAAAGTATTGGACCAGACTATTAAACTAACCTGCTGACAGACATAGGGGCTGATATAGGGATTGAATTGATTTTTATCATCCTGTGAGTTAGCCTCTGGCATTGATATGCATTTGTCGGACCCTTTGGTTCAAACAGGTATGTTTTCAATAATGCAATTATAGTTATGAAATAAGCCGGAGTAATTCACACTGGAAAAATTTCCAAATCAAAGAGATACATGTACCCTTTACAAGACAATGCGAGGTTAACCAGTTTGGTCAAAGTGTGTGGATAAAATTTGAAACTCTGATCATTTGTATGATTAAAACACAGTTAATCAATGACTTGGGGTCCCCATATGTAAAGATGTGTTTATATGGCAGCTCAGGATGTACTTTGACATTTGAGTCTGTGCGTGAGAAAACAAACCATTTGGGTTTGGACCAGGTCCGACGCAAGCAGGGCTGTACAGTCACAGAAGATAGTTAGAGGCTGGAAATTGTGGATTTAGAAAGTAGAGGAATTGTACTATCGGTGTTGCAAAAACAAAGGCGCTTATCAGCTTCGCAGTAACTGCGAAGCTGATCTGCGCCTTTGATTTTGCCTATGCAGATTGTTGGTTTTCCCATGTGGCGGCTCTTTTTACTTGTTCAAAGGTTTGTCATATTATTTAATGTTGTTAGATATTAAATTCAAAACTCCAGTATTTGTTAGTATCCTGGTTTACTGGAATGTTTGCATAGTGAACAGTCAACATTCATTACCTCAGTTCTTTATACTTTCACTTTTTTTACACACACACCCCTACCCGGCAGTTTGGAACATAAAACATATATTGTCGGAACCTTATCATGATAATGTTAATTTTTACCATGATGAATCGGAACATGATAAAGATCAAAGGTCACAGAATGGATACAATTAAATTTAAAATCCCAACCTAGTCACTATCTAGGAGAGCAATACAAAACAATGCAAAAAATCCAACAATAGGCATCAATAGCAAGATTAGCCTTTTTCGCCTACCGTTAGCCATCTGGCTAGAGTCAACCAAACAAAAAGATGACAGGCACAACAGACAGATCCCCTTTGAATAGTCAGTAACAATAAATGTTTTGTAATTAACGTTCGTCTACAATTTTTAGCTCGACTGCACTAAGTGCTACCTCTGGTGAGCATGCACCTTCCCGTTCCTGTGCACTTCACATTTAGAGTTGGCCCTAATGTTAAGAAGCAGTCAAGCATGCCGTCATGTGAAGCTCTTACTGTCATGTCTGGATGCATCCACCGCTTCTTGGGTATTAGCCAGTATTATTACCGATTAAATTACATCAAAAATTGTATAGAACTGCCTATTTGTTATTTTCTTTTATTACAAAATTACACAAAAAAGCGCATATAAATGGCTATTTGTTATTTTCATCTGTTCCAGTAAATATTTTTAATTAAATACTTTGAAACAGAACCAGGCAATAGAAAATTCTATTGCCTGGCCAGTGATCAGTCTACTGCCTGGTTATGTGATATGCCATGTGACTGCAATGTAACAAGGTAACAACGTGGAATAGTACCAGGCAATAGAAAATTCTATTGCCTGTCCAGCTGTCCATTGCCTGGTCACATTACTATAGATGTAATTAAATTAGGTAATAAAACAGTTATTTCAAGTTAAACAGGCAATAGTGCAAAACATTTTCCCCTCGGTGCAGGTACCTACTTGACATGCTATTGTCCTCGACTTCGCTTCAGGCAATAGCCTGCCAAGTTTGGTACCTGCACCTCAGGAAAAATATTTTGCACTATTGCCTGCTGAAACATGAAATAACTGTATGGCTACATGTATTCAACTCAACACTAGGCTTCAAGTCTCAACTATCACCGTGTTATAATTTCGACCCAACTGGATTTCTTTCAGTGTGGCCTAGCATCATATATATTCATTGGTATACAAATGAAGTATATATGTAAGACTCGCAACTAGGCCGGTTCCCCCAAATAGGCCGATTCCCACAACTAGGCCGATTCTCACAACTAGGCCGGTTTCATCACGGAATCCCACAAATCGGCTGATTTTCCCCCACATTTAGGCCGACTTTGTAACGTCATTCTCACAAATGGGCCGATTGCAATATTAAGCGTTACGTTCCCCCGCGTCAATTCGACGAAGATAAAATCAAAATGCAACCATGCCCTGGGTACGCCACCACAAACCGACGCATATATTCCAATTTGCATGTGCGGCGAGGTTGAACATTTTCCACAATTTTGCAACAATTACAAATGATTTAATACTTAGACAATACAATACATACACAAAAACGAATGTAAAAATTTAAAACAAAAGATAAAACAATTTTATGAAAAACAAACTAAAGCAGCTAAAATACGATCAAGAGTTAAAAATTTTGAAGAAGGCGAAAAGTCGACGAGGTATTTCTATAATCTTGAAAAACATAATATAAGCAACAAAACACTTACAACTTAAGATCAGCTTACTTTCAACTCATCTAGTCCTTGGGCTTTTACACGAAAATAGTCTTGTCAGGAAATGTGTGAACTTCATCATAATACTTTCCAAATGGGAAATATGGAAACTTAGAAATAATATTAAATTTAATAATAAGCACTACTCGTTTCAACAAATCACTGACAGTATAATTCAGAAACTACATACGGCTACAAATTTCTTAGGTTATACTTCAGTGGGTAAAAAGTATGAAAAGGAGCTTTTGCTCTGGAAGAAAATATGAATATTTTTTGACACTACACTCTTCCATGCTCGATAATATATACTTCAGCTTTTTTGACAAAGACAAAAAAACATTTATGTACATTTTTTCAATCATATGTTGTTGCGTCTAAAATCTTTCTTCTATAAAACCGGTCTATCATCTTACATTTGATCATGAATGCATATACCCCTCCATAACGACCACGATAGAGTCTTCAAACCTTCTCCTGTATCGTGAGTCTGTGTATGGGTAGTGCATCAGCTCCTGTCTTCCTTCTGTCTATTGTCTATTTTTTCGGAAAATATATTTCATAATGCTTTTAACTTCAGATATATCTTGTTAGTGAAAAAAACAAATAAAAACACACATGTACTACGCATTGGCGCAAAAACGTAATCACAATTTTTTGATACATTGTATCTCATTTGGTTAAAACTTTTTTATTCGAAGATGTAAAAGTAAACATAAAGTATCTGTGTATGTATGAATTTATGCTATGAAAATGAAATAAAATAAATAATAATGTGCTATCATCATCAACTCATTATCATTCATCAACTATCTTTCTGTCTATTCCCTCGGAGAAGCCTGAGAAAAAAAAAAAAAAAAAAAAAAAAAAAAAAAAAATACTTAGACTCAATTATGGAATCTGGCATAAACTTGAATATTTTCGGCTCATTTACGGCGTTAAACATGCAAAGCCCTATCAAATTCACTGTATGATGGACGCATTACTGCGCAGCATCATGGACGCACAAACTCATATTAGGTGAGAGGCTGTCGAATGATCACGGAACATTGTTCCGTAGACCTCCGTTGGTGTTGCTATAACGCACTTACGGCGACGTAAACTTTGTTTGGCGTAACGTGACGTCAGAGAAATCGGCCCGTTTATGGGATGACGTCATATTTTTCGGCCCATTTGTGGGATCGGCCCAGTTGTGGGAATCGGCCTAATTGAGGGACTCACCCTAGTTGTGAGTCCTACATATATATTTGACCAGGCATGTCATTCGCATTTGTAATGGTAAACCCCTGATGAAATCCATGTAATATATCAATTTGCATTAAAACATTAACAAAATACCAGAAAAGTAGCCTTTAAAACTAGAAAATGTGTTTATGAAACACTATGCCCCCACTTGGTACATGTACGTCACTTTCAAGATGTGACAATGTCTGAAAATTGAAAAGTTCAAATTGCAAAAAAGTGACAAAAATTAATCTGAGGAGTATATCCCAACCATATGCATATCTTTAAAGCATGGTCACAATGTAAAGTTTCAAAAGTATCGGTATTAAACTGTAGGAGGAGTTGCGCACACAAGGTACCCTCTATCCATTTACTAAAATACCCCCCAAAAATAAGTTCAAATTGTGCAAAAATGAGAAAAAAATAATCCCAGGATTATATCCAAAAAATATGCATATCTTCAAAGCATGTTCACAACATCTGTAAAGTTTTAAGAGAATCGGTATTAAACTGTAGGAATAGTTGCACACAAGGTACGCACTTTCCAATCACTTTCATTGTTAAAATGCCCGAAAAATGGTCGAGTTCAAATTGCAAAAAAAGTGACAAAAAGTAATCTGAGGATTATATCCAAACAATATGCATCTTCAAAGCATGTTCACAACATCTGTAAAGTTTCAAGAGAATCGGTAATAAACTGTAGGAGGAGTTGCTCACACAAGGTACGCACTGTCCAATCACTTTCATTGTCAAAATGCCCGAAAAATGGCTAAGTTCAAATTGCAAAAAAAGTGGCAAAAATTAATCTGAGGATTATATCCAAACAATATGCATATCTTCAAAGCATGTTCACAACATCTGTAAAGTTTCAAGAGAATCAGTATTAAACTGTAGGAGGAGTTGCGCACACAAGGTACCCACTGTCCATTCACTTTCATTGTCAAAATGCCTGAAAAATGGCTAAGTTCAAATTGCAAAAAAGTGACAAAAATTAATCTGAGGATTATATCCAAACAATATGCATCTTCAAAGCATGTTCACAACATCTGTAAAGTTTCAAGAGAATCGTTATTAAACTGTAGGAGGAGTTGCGCACACAAGGTACGCAGTCCAATCACTTTTTTTGTCAAAATGCCCGAAAAATGACTACGTTCAAAGTGCAAAAAAAGTGACAAAAATTAATCTGAGGATTATATCCAAACAATATGCATCTTCAAAGCATGTATATTTTTTTAGCTCACCTGAGCCGAAGGCTCATAGGTGAGCTTATAGTATACCCATGCTCCGGCGTCCGTCCGTCCGTCGTCCACAATTTCAAAGATCTTCTTCTCTGAAACCGCTGGGCCGATTGTTCTCATATTTCACATACACCATCTACAGGTAGGGGGAATGAATAATTGTGTTTTTTGTTTTGATCAGATAAGAACTCTGGTTGCTATGGCAACTTATGCTGTCCATAGACTTATAATGGAAAAAGTGAAAATTGCTAGTTTTTGCCGTCTTGTTGGAGATATTTGAATTTTGTTTTTGCAGAAATGTTTATTGAGTAGTCCTCTATGTTTCATGTGACTTTTGTCCTAATCCTTTATTTTGATTGGTTGCAGGGGCCCCATATAGGGCAAAATTTCGAAAAACATTCAAAAATCTTCTTCTCAGAAACTGTCAAGGGGATTAAGCCTGTACTTTGTATACATGCTCCTGACAGTGGCCTCTACATAATTTGTGTTTTTTATTCCAGGCGGATAAGAACTCTGGTTGCTATGGCAACTTAAAGTTTCCATAGACTTATAATGGGAAAAGTGGAAATCGGCTATTTTTCAGCTAAAATTGCAGACATTTGAATTTTGTTTTTGCAGAAATGTTTATTGAGTAGTCCTCTACGTTTCTTATGACTTTTGTCCTAATCCTTTATTTTGAATGGTTGCAGGGGCCCCATATAGGGCAAAATTTCGAAAAACATTCAAAAATCTTCTTCTCAGAAACGGTCAAGGGGATTAAGCCTGTACTTTGTATACATGTTCCTGACAGTAGCCTCTACATAATTTGTGTTTTTTATTCCAGGCGGATAAGAACTCTGGTTGCTATGGCAACTTAAAGTTTCCATAGACTTATAATGGGAAAAGTGGAAATTGGCTATTTTTCCGCTAAAATTGCAGACATTTGAATTTTGTTTTTGCAGAAATGTTTATTGAGTAGTTTTTGATGTTTCTTGTGAGTATTGTCCTAATCCTTTATTTTGATTGGTTGCTGGGGCCCCATAAAGGGCAAAATTTTGAAAAAAAAAAAAAAAAAAAAAAAAAAACATTCAAAAATCTTCTCCTCAGAAACTGTCAAGTGGATGAATCCTGTACTTTGTATACATGTTCCTGACAGTAGCCTCTACATAATTTGTGTTTTTTATTCCAGTCGGATAAGAACTGGTTGCTATGGTTTCCATAGACTTATAATGGGAAAAGTGGAAATTAGCTATTTTTTTCTGGACCAATTGTAGGTATTTGAATTTTGTCTTTGCAGAAATATTTATTGAGTATATCTCTATGTTTCATGTGACTTTTTTCCTAATCCTTTATTTTGAATGGTTGCTGGGGCCACATAAAGGGTAAAATTTGGAAAAACATTTTAAAATCTTCTCCTCAGAAATTGTCTATGGCATAAAGCCTGTACTTTGTATACATGTTCCTGACAGTAGTCTCTACATAATTTGTGTTTTTTATTTCAGTCGGATAAGAAATCTGGTTGCTATGGCAACTTAAAGTTTCGATTGACTTAAAACGGGAAAAGTGGAAATTGGCTATTTTTTTTCTGGTCCAATCGCAGATATTTGAATTCTATTTTTGCAGAAATGTTTATAGAGTAGTCCTCTACAGTTTGGTTGACTTTTGTCCTAATCCTTTATTTTGATTGGTTGGTGGGGCCCCATAAAGGGCAATTTTTTCAAATAAATATTTGGTTAATATAGCAGATCTCAGGTGAGCGTTTACAGGACCGTTGGTCCTCTGTTTTTTTTTTTTATTCAGTTTTACGTCTCTTTCTTACAAGCTTTTTCACTCATATCGAGACGAATCAATCGGTAGGTGGGGCGAAAACCGGAGTACCCGGGGAAAAACCACCTGACACACCCGCAAGCAGAACTTGGCTTGTCCCACATGTGACTCGTGCCCCGAGCGAGGCGCGAACCCACAGCGGTGAGATGATCGAATGATTAAGAGCACTGAAGTCAGCGACCTTAACCACTCGGCCACGGGGGCCGCCCCAAAGCATGTATACAACATCTGTAAAGTTTCAAGAGAATCGGTATTAAACTGTAGGAGGAGTTGCGCACACAAGGTACCCATTATCTGTTCACTTTATCAAGAATTAACTAAAGGACCTGTAAACACTCACCTGAGATCTGGGATCTATATCAAAAATCTTGTTTGACTATTATGGTCATGGGGGGACCAATGTTAAGCAGCCTTAAAATAGGTCAAGGTCATCACAATGTCATTATTTAAGTATACATTGTAGAACTCTAGTCCACAATGCTACATGCCAAGTTTTGTTGAAATTGGTCTGTTGAAACCAGTTCAAGAAAAGATCTTTGAATTTTTTTACCATATATAGACATGGCGGCCATCTTGGTAATATATATTGGTTTCCCCTTCCTATAGATGCTTCATATCAAATTTGGCTTTGATTGGCCCAGCGGTTTCACAGAAGATCTTTGAATATTATGGTGATATACGTGTATATTGCACCACAGCCTCTGGGGTCCAATTTTTTCAGAATCATACATCTTCAGTCCATTTGCCCATTTCCTTCAAATTTTCTCTTCAAATGGCACTGAAAATTTTCCCCATTCAAATGCATGGGCCATCTATGTTGACGTTTTTGTAAAATAGGTCAAGGTCATCCCATGGTCATGATTTATATAAACTTTGTAGAGCTCCTCTCCCTGATGCTTCATGCCAAGTTTCAAAATCATAGGCCTTCTGGTTCTGGAAAAGAAGATTTTTAAAGGTTTTTGCTATTTGTAGCCATGGCAGCCATCTTGGTCATGTGAGCTAGACCATTTATACAAGTTTTTGTTCCCCCTTCCTAAGGATGCTCAACATGAAGTTTGGCTTTAATTGGCCAAGTGGTTTCAGAGATCTCTTCTTTGGACGGACGACGGCGGACGGACGACAGAGCATGGCCATCCTATAAGCTCACCTTGTGAGCCATCGGCTCAGGTGAGCTAAAAAGGGACACAACTATCACAGAATGGGCCCCTAGCCCCTTGAATTTTCCTGAAAGAAAAGAAATGGGTCCTTTTAATTTTCATACACGAACTACATACCAAATTTCAAGATTCTAGCTCTAATGGTTCCTGACCGAGCGCTAAGCGTAACTCGCGCACTGCGCTGCACAGATGGACAGAGCCAAACCAATATGCCCCTTCAATTTCTTCGAAGATGGGGGCATACTTATATATTTATTATACTTATTTACAAAACAATGTCATACAAATGTCAGACCTGATGACATTAAATAATATTTATAATTCCATTTTGAAAACATGGCCTGTCAATGGTCTCTTTGGTTCCGTGTTTTGTTAAATTTTACATATAAACAGGGCAACGGGAGGATGTCAATAAGCAATGCAAGGATTTTAGGCAATGTTTGTTTTAAGGACAGATAAAAATAGGAAAACAAATTATAATTTTTGCTTTATTTGCCAACAGTATTCAAAACAATCAGGAGGAACATGTATAAAGCTGCTCAGAACAAGTTTGTTTATCAATAATTGGTTTAATCTTTTGATAGTATCACTGTAAAACAAGGTTAGACACTGGCATCAGCCAATTTTGCTATTACTTGCACTGAAACCAACTTTCTAGTTCCTTAATTAAATGCTCCTCCTAGGAGACAATGCAGCTTGCAGATCCAAATCTGTCTGAACTGGTTGCCAAGTTACTTAAACATTTTCATAGCAATGCCTCTTCTAAAGTTCCAATCTTGTATGAGCTGCATCAGGTGAAGACAATCTTTTTGCATAGGAGAAAACAAAGATGCTGGTCAGCTGTGCGGTAACTGCACAGCTGATCATTATCTTTGTTTTCCCTCCATGGATAGTACAATTCCTCATCTTCCTACTGACATTTCAAACTTCTAGCCTTCTTCTGTTACTGTACAGGCCAGTTTGTCTTGGGCCTGGTCATAAACCCAGAATACAGTTTCTCTCCTGACACAGCTCATAAAATATTCCATGTTCAGATCTATTTGATTATCTTCTGTCTGTCTTGCCCATCTTTCTCTTGCCAGCGTAGAGATGTTTGGGTTTCAGGTCCAGGACTCGTCTGTCCGCCTCACCCTTACGGGCCTCCATATTCATGGGTTTCTGGGCTTTACGGGCAATCTTACGCACTTTCCTTGCCATCTGAAAGACAGGAGACAATATAGTAATGGATGGTTTACCTTTATTAGTCAGGGTGAATGTCTGTCACCAACAAGACAAGTATATGTATCAGCCGAGTATAAACACACAACCTCTTGATTGCTAAGGGAATACGCAATCCATTTAGCTTACCAGCTAGAATATAAAAGAATGTTGCTCTTTCTGTATATCATAATTATACCTTTTTCCAAGTACTAGGAAAAAGTTTCAAAACAAAGCATATATCCCGATTCTTCGTGGGCTGCCTCAAAATGTGGGCTATAGTGGTGGTAGTTTACACAGCCATGTATAACAGTACTCAATGAAAGGCAAATTTTTGCATAAATCATGTCATCTTTATGCTTCATAATCAACATTTTAATTTAGGGATGTAAAAAAATCTCTATAAAGCAGTGCATACCCATGTATGGTGATTTTTTCATTTCCATAAATAATGCAGCTTTCACACTTACCACGATTCGACCACGATTGGTATCGTGGTGTTAATCGTGGACCAATCGGGACTATCGTATCCAATCTTATCAGATCGTATCACATCTTGATGTCAATCGTGATAATCGGGATAATCGTGGAGAATTTTTTGGCTGCCAAAAATTTTTCCACGATTACCACGATTGGCGGGACCATCGTGGCCATCGCATCAGATCGTATGTCATCGTAACAAATCGCAGTAAATCGTATCTCATCTTGTTCCTGAATCGCGGTGATCGGGGTCGACCAAAACACTGCGATCTGTTGAGATGAGTTGCGATCTCCTACGAGTTGTTACGGTCTGTTACGATTCGAGAAAAAATGTCTGGCCCGATTAACTACGAGACGATGCGAATTACTCGCGATAGGATGCGATCTGATACGAGTAAATGCGATGAGACACGATACCCCACGCTTTTGCCACGGATGCTTACGATCTGTTACGAATTATAAATACAATAAACACATCGGGCACGATAAATGAATTATGTTCTTTGCTCAACAACAGAAAACTGAATATTAATACGGTCCTTTTCAGTATTAATTAGAAATCTGAAGGATGGCAACAGTGGCAAGGGTAGAAAGGGGAATGATAAGGCTTTATCATAAGCATGCATTAATAATGCAAATGTCGCATTCTCTTCGTTCTCAACTCCTTCCATCATCAATGTTATTTCGTCTTCAGTGCTTAAAAACGTAATGAGGTATATGTTTGTTTTCAAAGTATATATACCAATCGTGGTCTCATCGTGACACAATCGTGACCACAATCGGCAAAAAGTCAAGCAAACAGTCGTAATCTATCGCAACAAATCGTAACAGTTCTTGGGACTCGCACCAGAACGCATCTACGCGTATCAGTTCGTATCAAATCGCGGTCAAGTATCGTGGTAATCGTATCAGATCGCATTGGAATCGGGCGCTTAATCGTAATAATCGTATCGGAACGTAACTAATTGTATCTATCCGGGACCAATATCGTGTCTCCAAATTTTGACCGATCACCACCCTATCGTATCAGATCGGAACAGATCGTATCAAAACGCAACAACTCGCAAGAGAACGTATCAGAACGTCGAATTTTGGCAAAATGTCCCGATTAGTTGCGATTTGTCAATCGTGGTGATCATAACAGATCGTGCTCTAGTGTGAAAGCCGCATTAGAAACTACAAATTATGACAAACAACAAAAGAAAGAAAACTTGCTTTCTGATACCACAGGAATTACCTTTTCATCCCTGACCCCTGACTTATCCCTGGGTGTGCGGGAGGCACTCCTGGCCCGGGATTCTGACCGTGTCTGGGACACTGACGCCTCTCTCTTACGCTTCAGAGCCTTCCTACTGGCACTCCTAGATCTCAGTCTGGCATAGTGAGTCTGAAAAGTTTGTATAATGTGACTTCAATAAGCATATCATGAGCCTTTGCGTGAGAAAACCAACAATTTGGGTTTCGACAAGGTCCGACACAAACCGGCCTGTATATTCACAGAAGCAGCAAGAAGCTTGAATTTTTGGATTTAAGAAGAGAGATTGTAAGATTGTACTGTCACTGTGGAGAAAACAAAGGCGCTGATCAGCTGTGCAGTAACATGTTGTTGACTATCTTATGTCGCAACTTAAATCTTACATGAAATAGACATCAGACAAAGAAATTCTGCTTCTAAGAGTAGGGGAAAGCAAGGGAAGTGCCCTGTTTCTCTTACAAAGGCAAATTGATTCCTCAGACCAAAAAGACTGACCTGCACATTGATGTTTTACAATAAAAGTTTTAAGTAATTAAGGCTATGAAAACTTTCTATACTCATTTGAGTATGAAATTCTGATTTAAGTTAACTCATAAATGACAAAAATCAGAGGTACTTCCATTTACAATGCTCATAACTTCAGTATACCCAACATCTATCCTGACTATTAGAATATTCAATTTGCCCTATATGAACTGGATAGAGTTAAATTTCATGCTCAGTGGAGTTCAGCACAAAGCTCAATAGAGTTGAGCACAAAAACTCTCAGTATGAGCATGTACCTCATCTTTGTCTTGAATCTCGACCCCGAGATCTTCCATTTCGGACTCCATCTTCTTAACGTCCAGTTTCTTAGCCGTTCTTGGCAGTCGCGGCTTCTGTATTGTCTTCTTCCGCCGAGACTCCAGGGTTATCAGCTGACGTTTCTCTCGTATTCTGGAAGGCAGTGCATATACCAACCATATAAATCTCTTACATTTGTATTCAAAAGGATTTTTTTTATATGAATCTTAAGATCAAAAAGCCTACATGTATTTATTTCAGTGTAACAACTCACTTTTCATTTATAGTTATTTTGTTTGTGTTGAGGCTTAACATCCCAGTCAACAATTTTTCAATCATATCGGGACGGAACCAACGCTTCCTGGGTTTAACCAGTACTGTAGGGAGTTAATGTAACTTGCTCAAGGACACAAACGATAACGCCTGTGGGGATCGAACCCAGGACCTCTCGATTCGGAATCCGACACTATATACAGGGGCAATAAATAAACACTTTAGCTTTGTTAACAAGGACAACAACTCACACTTTAGCGGTCTGTCTTAACTCTTTCATCTCATCATCCTCCTCACTGTCCTCGTTGTCATAGTAACCAGCTTTCTCACGTAACTCCTCCTCTTTCTCCAGCTCATCTAGTTTCTGTAATGTATGAAAACAGGTGCATGCAGTAAACAGAGATTTTTACCCCTTGATCCCCAATTTTATATAGTAGATCAGGGGTGTGAAGGGGTTAACTATTTTTTTTTATTTATGCTCCAAAAATAGATTGTGGGTATTTGTTAGAACCAATTTTTCAAACATAGGAAAATCTGTATACAACAGGGACATGTTTTCCTAATAAGAGCATTTTTGGGATAGTTCGATTACCTTCATAATATCTGGGTCAATAAAATCAGCCACATTGTGTCCCTCCCAGATCTCAGGTATTACATCATACTTCTCGTCAGGCTTCTTCAGGTCCCATGTCTCTGAGGAAGATTAAAGATTTTTTATGAGTCTTCGCATGAGAAAAACAACAATAATATAATAATAATAATCTCTGTATTTATAGAGGATAACGTATTTAGCACAACGGCCAGTCTTCCATACGGTCCTCTACTGTATACAGACATTGATTATTTTCGGACCTTTTTTGTTATTATTCGGACTTTTTCATATTAGACATGCGATGTTAGTGATGCTATATTTTGTTTTGGGAGAAGAGAGGCCATTGCTTGCCTTATAATGCTGAGCGCCAAGCAAGGTAGCCACTGGTACCATTTTTAAAGTCTTTGGTATGACCCGGCCCGGGATCGAACCCACGACCTCCCGCTCCCGAAGCGGACGCTCTAACCATTGCGCAATTGAGGTTTCTGACCAGATCCAACCCAAACCAGGCTGTACAGCCATACAAATTAGTTAGAAATTTGAAATTTAGGATTTGGAAAGAAGAGGGACAATACTATCTATGGAGCAAAAACAAGGGCACTGCACAGCTGATCTGCATCTCATTTTCGCATATGCAGACTGTTAGTTTTATGATGTGGTGACTCTATATATAGCATTAGGATGCACTGGCTAGAAAGTTATTTTTACAACTCAGGCCATGTCAGGAGAGTCAGTTATCCTCCTAGCTCAACTGTCCAAGCCTCTGACAAAATATCTATACTTTGTGCATCATTTTTAGTATTCACTGGAATATGCTCTTCTTAATCAGCAAAAGAGAAAGAATGTCTGTGGAATTATTTTGATGGCCAAATCTAATGCAAGTGATGAAATATTATTTATAGCTAAGTGCATTGGATAATTTGATTCTAAATGACCTAGTCAACAATTTTTCAGGCATGTCGGGATGGATACACCACTTCTTGGATAGTACCAGTAGTATATCGAGTAAATGATGGCACATGCTGGCAAGGGTAGGGTTCAAATCCAGGGCCTGAGGTTAAGTAACTTTTTTTCATGCTCAACTCAGCTGACACTAAAATTTATCCTGCTGATAAATGTTAAAATGCCATTTTAACATTTATCAGCAGGATAAATTACTGTCTTATGGGATTTATGCCTGAATTTTTAACATATTTTGGCTATTTAAGGATTAATCAGCTATTGAAATTTCATGCTCAGCTGAGTTGAGCAAGAAATCAGAGGACCAATGGTCCTGTAAACGCTCACCTGAAACCTAAGATATATACCACTAAACTTGTTATACTAGGTGTATACATGTATATACCCCGGGGCAGGGTCAGAGCAACCTCTGGAGTCAATTTCTTCTTTAAATCATAAAGATTCAGTCAATTTTGCCAATTTACTGCAAGTTTTGCCCTTCAAATGACATTGGAACAATTTTCCCCATTCAAATGCATGGGCAAACTAAGTTGACCTTGCCATAAAAAAGGTCAAGGTCATCCCAGGGTCATGATTTATATAAACTATAATGGGCCTGCGTCCCCAATGCTACATACCAAGTTTAAAAGAAATCGGCCCACTGGTTCTGGAGAAGAAGATTTTTGAAGGTTTTTGCTATTTATAGCCATGGTGGCCATCTTGGTCATGTGACCTTGACCATTTATATAAACTTTAGTTTCCCCTTCCTAAGGATGCTCCACATTAAGTTTGGCTTTGATTGGCCAAGCAGTTTCAGAGAAGAAGATGTTTGAATATTATGGTCATAAAATGTATATAGCACCGGGGCAGGGGCAGACAACCCCCAGGGGCCAAAATTTTCCATTAACATTAATCTTCTGTCCATTTGCCTATTCCCAGCAAGTTTTACCCATTAAATAGCATTTTATCATTTTTTCCCATTCAAATGCATTGGCGACCTAAGTTGACCTTGCCGTAAAATAGGTCAAGGTCATCCAAGGGTCATGATTTATATAAACTATGATGGGCCTGCATCTCCGATGCTACATACCAAGTTTCGTGGAAATCGGCCCACTGGTTCTGGAGAAGATTTTTAAAGGGTTTTGCTATTTATAGCCATGGCGGCCATCTTGGTCATGTGACCTGGACCATTTATATAAACTTACATTCCCCTTTCCTAAGGATGCTCCACATAAAGTTTGGCTTTGATTGGCCAAGCGGTTTCAGGGGAGAAGATGTTTCATTATTATGGAAATATACATGTATATAGCCCCGGGGCAGGGGCAGACAACCCCCAAGGGGCTTACATTTTCCATTATCATTAATCTTCTGTCCATTTGCCTGTTCCCAGTTAGTTTTACCCATTAAATAGCATTTTATCATTTTTTCCCATTCAAATGCATTGGCGACCTAAGTTGACCTTGCCTTAAAATAGGTCAAGGTCATCCTAGGGTCATGATTTATATAAACTATGATGGGCCTGCGTCTTCGATGCTACATACCAAGTTTCGTGGAAATCGGCCCACTGGTTCTGGAGAAGAAGATTTTTAAAGGTTTTTGCTATTTATAGCCATGGCGGCCATCTTGGTCATGTGACCTAGACCATTTATATAAACTTTCATTCCCCCTTCCTAAGGATGCTCCACATAAAGTTTGGCTTTGATTGGCCAAGCAGTTTCAGAGGAGAAGATCTTTGAAATTGTGGACGACGGACGACGACGGACGGACGCCGGAGCATGGGTATACTATAAGCTCACCTGTGAGCCTTCGGCTCAGGTGAGCTCAAAAGTTTTATAACCTTGGCACCAGGGCCTCTACCTCTATACCCCTTGGATGTTTTTTAGCGGTTCAAGGGCAATTAACTCTAGTGCCAGTAACAGATCTGGTTGAAACTAGCACTAATCCAGTAAGTTAAGTTAGGAAAAATATATATCCATTGAATACGGTAAGTTAATAATGGCTAGAAAAGTAGGAAACGTCTTACTTCTAAGATCCAGTAAATAATCGTCAGCCTCCTCTAGTTCTATATCTCTCTCCAGTCGACGTTTCTGCTCCGTCTCCATAGCTTGTCGTTTACGTAGAACTGAATCTGGTATACAAGGTGGCCTCTCCTATAACAACAAATACCAGTTTGGTTTTAATTAGTGCACATGCTCCAACAAACGTAATGCCACTTATTTTTGAGTCATAAATCAATCTAATAAGCCTGCATACTTTTGCCACACAAAAATAAATGCATTGAGAAAGTATGTTTTAGCTCTGTAGATGTCAAAACTACTGAAAACTATGGGGAGTTGAGTAAGCAGGGAATAACTTTTTCTACGCTTAGCATTATCTTTCATAATGCATGATGGTGTTTGTGATGTGATAACAAATGAGCCGCCTCGTGGGAAAACCAACAATATGGTTTCCGAACAGGTCGGACACAAACCGGCCTGTACAAGCACAGAAGATGGCTAGAGACTGGAAATTCTGGATTGAGAAAGTAGAAGAATTGTACTATCCGTGTAGAGAAAACAAAGGCGCTGATCAGCTTCCAGGTTACCGCGAAGCTGATCTGCGCCTTTGTTTTCGCATATGCAGATTCTTGGTTTTCTCATGAGGCGGCTCAAATGCAAGCCAGCTTCATCCTTGAGAATAAAAGTAATTCCATACATTCTGCCCTCAAACATTTGAGTCCTTTGTGATATTTTACAGTTGAGAAAAGCTTATTTCATAACTTTAGATGTACATAAATCCAATACCTTATTGTCTCTTTTAGTTGGCATAGCAACGTGCAGTCTGTTCACAACATCGTTAACTTTCTTCGTCTTCAATTTAACTTCCACTCGATGGGCTAACAATCTGTCACAGGCCTGCAAAGGTTTTTGACAATGTGCCGTGACACGAGAAAAACAGTCTTTGAGTTTCTGACCAGGCCTGACACAAACCGGCCTGTGCAGCTAGAGAAGATGACTAGAACCTTGAAATTTCTGATTTAGGAAGAAGAGGAATTGTACTATCCGTGTAGCGAAAACAAAGGCGCTGATCAGCTTCGCGGTTACTGCGAAGCTGATCTGCGTCTTTGTTTTTGCATAAGCAAATTGTTGGTTTATCTCATGCCCAGGCTCATATTTAATGCTAGATGTTTGTACTTATGTGCTGCATCGCAAGAAAAGCTGGCTCTGGGATTTCTGACGATGTCAAACATAAACCAAATTTTCTGCCTCATAACTTCAAAGTTCTTGGGAGATATTGAATTTGTGTTACATATTCTAGTTGATAGATCCATCAATCATGAAGTCATGAACTAGCAAATGAGCCGTCTTATGGGAAAACCAACAATCTGCATAGGCGAAAACAAAGACGCAGATCAGCTTCGCGGTAACCGCGAAGCTGATCAGCGCCTTTGTTTTCGCTACTCGGATAGTACAAGTCCTCGTCTACTTAAATTCGAAATTTCAAGCTTCTAGCTCTTTTCTGTGCTTGTACAGGCCGGTTTATGTCGGACCTGTTCGGAAACCACATTGTTGGTTTTCCCACTAGACAGCTCAAATAATTCGGAAATAAATGTATGCAAAACATAAGTCAAGCTGAAAAAGTCCAAATTTTACAGTATCTGATCATACCCGAAATTAACTGAAATAACCTGAAACATATTGAAAGGCCGTAAAAACTAAACACTCACAAAACTCACCTCATTTCTGACCTCTATGACCCCAGTCTCACTGAGTGTTGACATGTGTAAAACAGGTATCTCTTCTTCTTCAAATGATTTTATCAATGACTGCAAAGAAATTAGATTAATATGAGCCTCACAGGGGTTTCACTGAAACAGGATATTGAATCCCAGACTATTTCATTCAGCTTCTGCAGAGGATTCATTTTGAATCTAGTTGTTCGAATAGAAATCTTATTTCTACCTTATTGGTTGGAAAATAGTCTTTAATGTTGTCTTAGGGGGTAGAGGGATTCTTAGAATTTATACAGCCAGGACCCTCAAACAAGGACTCCTGAAATTCAAAACTGAGGGAAAACCCTGAGCCATGTCATTTGGAAACATGATTTTTGCCTATGCAAAAACAAAGCTGCACAGCTTATCAGGACCTTTGTTTTTGCTACACAGGTAGTATAATTCCTCTACTTCTGAAATCCAAAAATTAAAGCTTCTAGCCTTCTTTTGTGACAGAACAGGTAATTTCGTTTCGGACCATGTTTTCTCACGTTGAGGCTCATATTATGGTTTAGGTAAGATGCCACTGATGCAAGAATATTGAATGCAAATCTGACATTAGGAAAACTTGTCCACGCAATATACAGAGGTTTTTAAAGTTCTAAAAATGAAAATTTTCAGTAAAAAAAAAAATCATTTTTTTTCTCTCAAACCATTGATTGTGGGTTCAATCTATGTTTTGGAGCAAAAATAAGAACAATAGGTAAACCCCAGCAAACCCCTGTTTTTAATATAAGAATGGGGTTTAAAGGGATATACATTTTCATGGACTTGTTTTCCTGATGCAATTAATTAAGAAATGATTTGGGAAATTTCATCCATGTTTAAAGCTAGATACATTGGAATAGTGAGAGGACTCATAAAGGTATCTAAATATGATAAATGAGCCGTCTCTTGGGAAAACCAACAATGTGGTTTCCCAACAGGTCCGACACTAACCGGCCTGTACAAGCACAGAAAAGAGATAGAAGCTTGAAATTTCGGATTTTCGTAGAAGAGAAATTGTACTATCGGAGTAGCGAAAACAAAGGCGCTGATCAGCTTCGCGGTTACCGCGAAGCTGATCTGCGCCTTTGTTTTCGCATATGCAGATTGTTGGTTTTCCCATGAGGCGGCTCAAATGTCTTTGCTTCTATATGCAAACATTCATATTTTCCACTGTTAGCGTTACCTTTTTATCTTCAGGTAAATCTTCTACTTGTAAAACATCAATTTTGTTGACACATATCATCAGTGGTTTGTTGGCAAACAGAGGCTTGATATTGTTAAATAAGTCAATCTGTAATAGTTAAAAATAAAAGCATCTTTACAGTATGCGGGCCAAAAGTATTCAATTCACATATATTTTCAAATACTTGTAATATATATATATTTAATTTTTAGCATCAAAGTTTTATCAAATCCTCTGTCTGAATGAAAAGACACTTCTGATATTATAAAGACTCAGCAGGTTTCATAGTCATTCGTCTTATTCTAGAGGCTTAAAGACATTTTTCCCATCATCAGAAGAAACTTGTAAGAAAATGGTGCCATTTTAATAATTTAATGTTTTATTCCTAACTAATAGGTCTCCTCACAAACACATATATGAGCCGCCACATGGGAAAACCAACAAACTGCCTAGGCAAAAACAAAGGCGCAGAACAGCTTCGCAGTCACTGCGAAGCTGATCAGCGCCTTTGTTTTCGCTACTCGGATAGTACAGTTCCTCTTCTACTTGAATCCAAAATTTCAGGCTTCTAGCTCTTTTCTGTGACTGTACAAGTCGGTTTGGGTCGGACCTGGTCGGAAACCACACTGTTGGTTTTCCCACGAGATGGCTCATATATATAAATACAAATATTTCATTGTAATGGCAAAAAAATCACATAAAGCTTCTTTCTTCCGCTTCCATTTGCGGTTGAACAATGACTCCAATCTGTATACCCCTACCTGTTGTGGTATAGAATAGCCACACTGCTCTGATACATCCATCACATACAGTACAGCTGCCCGTAGATGTGCTAGGGCTGTAATAGCCTGCATTTCTATGGTGTTACGATCTTCAAGTGAATGGTCTAGGATACCTGGGGTGTCGACTACCTGACATACATTTCCCCTACCTGTTGTGGTATAGAATAGCCACACTGCTCAGATACATCCATCACATACAGTACAGCTGCCCGTAGATGTGCTAGGGCTGTAATAGCCTGCATTTCTATGGTGTTACGGTCTTCAAGTGAATGGTCTAGTATACCTGGGGTATCGACTACCTGTTGTGAAAAATAAAGCAAGACTAGAAAAAGTGCCTTGAGAGGCACGTATACCCCCGGCTGGTAGCCACCAAGCCCCCTTCCCTACCCCGGTTGGTAGCCAGCCCCCTTCCCTACCCCCTACCTAAACAACCCGGCACATGCTCACCCCTGACATTGAACCTCACATTACCAATAAAAGACAGTACCCATATCAAGTACATTTTAGAAATAAGCAGCGTAAAGTACTTTGCATACAAACATGGGGAAGTGTAGTTTTAGAATGACATATCTATTTTAGAGCGGTATACAGAGCTGACGTGTATACCCAATCTAGGACATAAGCACGGACATTGTGGGTCAGGTCCTCAGTCCTAGATTGAAATGAAAGTAGAATGTCATTCTTAAAAAAAAAAAAAAAAAGTCCTAGATCTTGACCTCAGGTCCCACCCCCACCCGCATGCATGGACCCTTGGGTCTAGCCCTTATGTTGTACCTATGTTGTGTTGTAAGCATGAACATTTTCTGACACATGGTTGTCAAGATATAGACATACAGAATATTAATCTTGGTAACTATTCTATCTTATAAATGTGTCCTAGATTTTGACCTCCAGCCCCACCTCTGGAGTTTGGTGGCATGGAATTTAATTCAACCCTAAAAGGGTATCTATGATCCAAAAAGGAATACATTCCTATAAGTATTTGTTAAGATATGAACTTAGAGATGAAAAAACACTATGTAAATAGCACATTTTCAAGGTGACCTAGATTTTGACCTCTAGCCCCACCCCTGGGCATGGACCCACGGTCCGAACATACAGAAACAAAGCAAACCATATATGGTACCTATGGTTAAAATATGAATGGTTTCTGATCATTGGTTCATGAGATATACACCACCAGAGAAACTTAAACCAAAACTTTGATCCAAATTAAAGGTGACCTAGATTTTGACCTCTAGCCCCACCCCCGGGCTTGGACCCAGGGTCCGAACACACAGAAACAAAGCAAACCCTATAGGGTACCTATGGTTAAAATATGAATGGTTTTTGATCATTGGTTCATGAGATATACACCACCAGAGAAACTTTAACAAAAACTTTGACATAAATTCCACGAACGTTCCGGAATAACGAACGAACTAACGAACGAACGAACAAACGAACATACGAACGGACGAACGGAAAAGCGAAAACTATATACCCGTCGGCATAAATGCTGGGGGTATAATCATAGCACTAGCAGGCATCTGGGAAAATAACTTACACAATATTCAAATATTTGAGCCGCCCCATGGGAAAACCAACAATCTGCATAGGCGAAAACAAAGACACAGATCAGCTTCGCGGTTACCTCGAAGCTGATCTGCGTCTTTGTTTTCGCCTATGCAGATTGTTCAGCGCCTTTGATCAGCGCCTTTGTTTTTCGCTACACAGATAGTACAGATTGTTCAGCGCCTTTGATCAGCGCCTTTGTTTTTCGCTACACAGATAGTACAATTCCTCTTCTTCTTAAATCCGAAATCTCAAGCTTCTAGCCCACTTCTGTGCTTGTACAGGCTGGTTTGTGCCGGACCTGTTTGGAAACCACATTGTTGGTTTTCCCATGAGCTGGCTCATTTGTCAGCCTTTCTATTAACTCATAACATTGAGCCGACATGGAGCACTCTACAGACTGACCCGTCACTTTCGTCCAACTGTATCTGTGAAATTAATGTAAAATGCCCCTGCTTTCTTCATGTCCGTGCAATGTATACCCCCTTAAACTCCACTTTCATTTAGTACTAGAAAATGTGTTTATGAAACACTATGCCCCCAACTGGTAAGTCACTTTCAAGATGTAAAAATGTCCAAAAAATGACTAAGTTCAAATTGTAAAAAAAAAGTGACAAAAATTAATCTGAGGAGTATATCCCAAGCACATGCATATCTTCAAAGCATGGTGACAATGTCTGCAAAGTTTCAAAAGTATCGGTATTAAATTGTAGGAGGAGTTGCGCATACAAGGTACCCTCTATCCATTCACTAAAATGCAAAAAAAAAAGTTCAAATTGTGAAACAAATGACAAAAAATAATCCAAGGATTATATCCAAACCACATGCATATCTTCAGACCATGCCCATAACACATGTAAAGTTTTAAATGAATTGGCATGAAACTGTAGGAGGAGTTGCGCACACAAGGTAACCACTGCCCATTCATTTAAATTGTGAAAATGCCCGAAAAATGGCTAAGCTCAAATTGCGAAAAAAGTGACAAAAATTAATCTGAGGATTATATCCAAACCACATGCATTCCTGACCGAGTGCTAAGTGTTACTCACGCATCACAGACAGACTGGACGGATAGACCCAAACCAATATCGAAGTTGGGGGCATAAAAATTGGGGACACAGGGGTATACAATTTTTCTTATTTTTTATCCAAAACATAGACTGTATGTACTCGTTAGAACTGCCTCTGTACCAACAATGAGCAAAAACAAGCAAAATAAGAAAAAATTATTTTTACATCTGAAAAAATATCTGTGTACAAGTATTGTATAGGCATGTTTCCATAATGGCATCTGAATAAGCCTACCTGCCATCTGAGGTATTTATAGTCTGTGTGTCCGACAAAGAGAGATTTTGTTGTGAAGGCATACGGCTGTACTTCTACATCTGCTCTCGTGATCTAGATAAATAAGATTGATAAAATATATGAGCCCCATCATGAGACAACCACCTATGTGGTTTCTGAACAGGTCCAACACAAACCAAGCACAGAAGATGGCTAGAGGCTGAAAATCTTGGATTTAGAAGCTCATCTGCGGCTTTGATATTGCATATGCAAAATGCTGGTTTTCTCATGATGCGGCACTTTTTTTTTTTAATACTGCATTCCAGAAGATGAGTTATCCATGAAAATCCATCATGAAATTGACAATGTGATAATATTACTTTTCATATGAGCCACATCATGAGAAAACCGGATTTCTGCATATGCTAAAACAAAGACGCAGATCAGCTGTGCAGTAACTGCACAGCTGATCAGCGCCCTTGTTTTTGCTACATGGATAGTACAATCCCTCTTGTACCTACTCGTATATCCAAAATTTCAAGCTTCTACCGTTCTTCTGTGACTATACAGACCGGTTTATGTTGGACCTGGTCGGAAACCCCGAAGACCGGGTTCTCGCGTCGTGGCTCATATGATGTCAAGTATTGTCCATGCCATTTACACCTGGTATCCGACCTGTTGGGCTTTTAAATATGATTGTGTCAATTTCTAGGCTTACTATTATTTTTACATTTCATATTGCAAAGGAGTGTTGACATTTTTTTCTTTTTTTCTTTTTTTTTTTGTTTTTTGTTTTTGTTTTTTTTTTGCTTTAACAATGATTGTTTACACACCACAACCATAACACTATAGTTGAGGTTCACATCAATTCCATGTCAGCTATCCAATCTATATAACTATGCGAGGTAACCTATCGCTTGGTTTAATTATGGTCTTAACACTGCAGTCAATAATTTTTTAGTTTAGTAAATGTGTCCTGCTTATGGATAAATAGCCCAGCAGAGGTAGGTGTTGAACCCGTGACCTCTTAATGAGGAGTTCTACAGTCTAGCTCTTCGCCTAAAAGCTTCTCTTTTCCAAAAAGACTCACCTTATTAATGAAACTCGATTTTCCAACATTTGGGAAGCCACAGATGAGTAGTGTCCTGGTGTTAGGGTCTATTGAGGGGAGACGGGACAGATGCTGCCGAACCTGCTCAAGATACTCCAAACTCTGCTTCTGACGCTTCATTATTGTACACATCCTGCCGGGAAATAAAATTTAAAGAGTTACATACAGATTAACTAAAATTAGCATTTTTTCAGTTGACTACAAATCCTTATTACAAGTTTGTTGTTTCAAGTAAGAAATCTGCCTTTCAGTTTCTTTAGAAAATCACTGATAGGTGCATATTCAAACTTTAACAAAAAGATAACTGAAAGTGAGTCCAGCCTTTCCATTTTCAGTACACTACCTACATGTATATGTACACCTATTTAAAAGATTTTATTGCACATACCTTCCCAGTGCAGCTTTCTTGAGCTGTTTACATCTGTACATACTGTCGGCATATTTCATAAGTCTAACATAGTCTTTTGCAACACTGAAAGACAGGTCAAATAATAACTTTAGAACTTTAAACTGTCAATTTTTTGAAAATGAAAACTTTTCTCTACATAAAACATTTTACCATATTGAGACAAAATACAACTTTAACACCATATTAAATCTATAAACCAAAATGAGAACCATTAGTATTTGTCAGATTTTTGTACCTGTTAAGAGATATTGAAGTTACAATATTTATGTTAATTTTCCTTAACAAGCTCCAGATGTGTATAATTATAAACCATGCATTGGAGAAGCATTTTTATGGTGACATATTCACTATCATCTCGTAATTTTTGCTAAAGATTAAAATATGAGCCGCCTCGTGGGAAAACCAACAATTTGCATATGCGAAAACAAAGGCGCAGATCAGCTTCGCAGTAACCGTGAAGCTGATCAGCGCCTTTATTTTCGTTACACGGATAGCACACTTCCTCTTCTTCATATATCCGAAATTTCAAGCTTCTAACCTGCTTCTGTAGCTGTACAGGCCGGTTTGTGTCAGACCTGTTAGGAAACCACATTGTTGGTTTTCCCACAAGGCGGCTCAATTATGTAACTGTTATCACACTGGTTATCCAGAGAAAACAAACACAACTCAGAAAAATCAACAGAGATCATGTACTCATCTGTCTGGGAACAACTTGGCAGAAATCTGAATTATGATGCTGCTCTGTGGCACACTGTTACCAAACATGTACTTGCATATATCAACCTTACATGATCTGTACTGACTTTAATCTGCATTTGTTGTACTCAGTGGGTTTCATCGCGTTTGTTGTCTCTAGATAACTAGTGTGGTAAGGGTCTTACTTGTCAATAAGATGTCTGGCTGTGTTGATCTGACCCAAGGCCAGTTTGAAATGATCTTTATCATATAACACGTTGATAAGGTCCGCATAGAATGGATGTACATCCTGAACAAGAGAACAAATACATGTACATTCAAACCTGCCATTAAATGTCCTTAAAATTGCTCTTAGCATAAAAATAATCATTATTAAATGAAAATTAGAAGATTTCAAATCATTTAACTTTGCAAATTGAAAAAAAAAAACAAAAAAAAAACAAAGATCAAACTGCTTGGTAAATGAAACAAGTGATATTTACATGAACTATAAACTTTATTTTTTCTTTTATAGGGGAATTCAATATTCGAGCACCTTTTGTGGTTTTCTGACATAACACCTGGATGATGTCTCATCATAAGATCAAAGAATTCGATGTTCCCAAAATAGCACCAATATAACAGTTCAGTTTCAATACAAATGATTTAGCTAAATAGCCATCTACTTAGGGCAAGTTTAGCTCCGCCTACCTGCCACCACTGAAGGAATAACTACCTAACCTATGATTAAATTGTATTTTCACTTGTCAGAGGCTGAATTTATTTCAGTTTAGTACATGAAATATGTGTTTTGTTGACAGGTACAAAAGCACAATTTAATATCAGAAACATTTAATCTTGCAATTTTTTGATCTAATTATAGGAGGACTAAATATTTTGAAGCATGTAAATATTTAATTAATTTTACCACTGTTCAACTGACCAGCTGCTGTCACACAAAATATATGGGCGGGACTTAGGTTTATCTACCAGATTTAGCAGCCTATTATTGGCTACTTCTATGCTCACTGATGCTGCTGTCCTGAGGTTAACCTAGTTCATTTTTTACTACAAAGGGATTACATACTCTTTGAAGTCCGATGTTGAAACAGCTTTGGGTTGTCTTTGATTTTAATTGTAAACAGGCCTTTGGTGCTCCAATATTGAATTCCCCTATATTTCTTCAAACATGATCAGTTTCAACTCTCATTTTTAATAGCTTCAACCAAATGTCAAAAGCCAGAGAAGCACTAATGAGAAAATATAACTAAAGAGGTCTTTCATACTGTCAATTCAATTATCCAATTAAAGTTCTTCTAGCAATAACCCTACTTTCAACTTTCAAGGCCTGGTTTGAAACTATGAAAACAGTTTAGCCTAAGCCCTTACTTCAAGTTTGGGAAAGTCGGTAATAATCTGTGTAAGTTTATCGTGGAACGTCTGTTGTGCAAACTTGATTTTCCTGGTGTAGAACTGTCGTATCCTGGAGATCTTGTAGTGACGATGTATCACTGTTGGTGTCTTTCTCTGAGTCTTTGACAACACTATGTTTACAAAGTCCTGAAATAAGCCAGTCAAAAATCAGTATACATTAACATGAACAATATAAAGGCGTCAGAATGGCTTAGGGGTTCCGTTCAGGAATTTCTGAGCTACATACCTATTCCGTAGGTAGCAGCTTCGTGTCCGGGTGCGGGCAAAATATTTCTGATGAAATATATCAAGAACCCGACGGAATCTATGTGGTCTGGCTGTCACCTTGCAAACGTGTCGTTTCACAGGCACATTCCGAGAAGCTGAGATGTCCTGGCTTTCCTTCCCCTCAGGCAGCCAGCATCACTGTTGCATCTGGGGAAAAGGGGATTCCGGTAGTATGGTACAACAGTGACGTGGTAAGATTAAGGCACAAGGAAGGGAAATCCACAGTGGCAGCAATCATATATGTGTTAGGGTTATAATTGTACTGGTGGCAGGCATTAAACCTGTCACTGGGGAGTGGTGACAGGTTAGGTGAAGGTTACCCGTACTCGTGGGTTATAAGAGGTGTGCCAACAATGGCAGAATCTATACAATACAATACAATATAGTGGCTTGCATATAAGTTTATTTTTTATTCCTTCTGATTTCCAGGCATCATTGAAACGAATGAAGAGAACTTTGCATTCCCAATATTCAATATGAGGAAAAGAAATGATTCTTCACATTTTATTGAATAGAATCGAATAAAACCTGCGCATAATACTCAGAAATGAGGGTGTCGCAGAATCAATAGATAGATTGATTAAATTTGTCATATATTAATGAAAAGAAAGCCATGTATTAATAAAGCAATTCTCATGCGCATGTGCTGTTAATACATGGCTTTTATTTATGTTCCTTATGTTCCAAAACGTGCTTATAATGAGTAACTGAAGTCCGCCTGGAACAAGCATATGGATGAAAACTTTTACGCATATGAAAATGTGATGAGGCTGTAAAATAAAGTGCACCATTATTCCTTTCGTTTGTGTAGAATTTATGCAATAATGGCATTCAGAAATTATTTTGTCATTCATTAACATTTGCTAGGTCCCGAGGGGAGGGTTAAAAAACCAAGGGCGCAGCCCGAGGTTTACAACACTTCCCGAGGGACCTAGCGAGTGTTCATGAAGATCCAAAGGGGAGCGCTGAAAACCCCAGGGCGCAGCCTGAGGTTTTCAACACTCCTCGAGCGACCTAGCGCATGTTAATGGAAAATCATATTTGATCCCTATAATCACTTACAAACACGAAACATACAAGAAAGTGCCTGACCCCGAACCATTCCTAGTAAACTAGGCTTGGGATCCGGCATTGCCAGTCACAAAGACCGTGTTTCTAGGGATCCAGTACCGGATGCTGAGTCACTTCCTTTTAGAAATCCTGGATCTGCCCCATAAACAGTGTTTGTGTTGAGGCTTAACATCCTAGTCAACAGTCTTCGCGAAAACTTCAAAACAGCTGCTGGACAGCTGTCTGACAGACTGAAGATTTTTGCTGGTCAGAAAAAGAATTTGTCGGACAAAAAAAAAAAAAAGAGCTTCTTAAGCTTAGCTTGTTGTTTTCCACGAATGAGCAAATGAATTATTCCTTTTCCTGTTTACTACTCTTTGAACAATATCGTTTAAACCTCTTTTTAGGGCATTCGAATTACCTGTAAGGAAATTACGGCAGCGCTCAAATTATTCAAGAATTTCACAACAAAAGTATGCAACTTCGATCAGAGGAAGGTCAAGGCCAGTGCTTTATGAGTTATTTCCCTTCTCTTCAGGTCAGGTATGAAAGCCATGACCACGCAGTGCCTGCTCTTCCGAACCAGCTATAATATTCATGTGTATTTTCACGAAATGAAACGATTTTACATTATTCCGTGTGTATCAATATTTCAAAATAATTGACTCGTATAAACCGCGATAGTTATATTGTAACCTTGTATTATTTTCACACTTTAAATGGTCTTTCTAGGTTCAGCATACCCAGCATGGCAGGCGCAGTGCGGTCGAAGGTTTCATACCTGACCGAATATTTCTGTATGAATGTATTCGATTGGCTGAAATTCTTGGCTGACCAATCAAAATTGTAAACATGAAACCAAAATGGGCGCCCGCACGCATCTCAACAAACTGCAGAAAACAATCAGAACAAAGTTGATTTATTTTATCATTCGTCGCTGAAAAGGCGAAACAATTTTATAGTATGAATTGGCCTTTTTCTCGTCGGACGTATCGACCGGGAACATGACAGAAATCGCCGGTCAGTTTCAAAATTTGTCGGAAATGACCGAGAGACCGACACTTTTCGTGAAGACTGGTCAACAATTTTTCAGTCATGTCAGGATGTAATCCGAGACTTCTCTGACATTAAATAGCCTTCGATTATTTTTGACTGGCAGCTATTGGGTTTGCAGCCAGAGAAGATTCTTGTTAGTTGGAATGGAGGCAACGCTTCCTGGGTTTAACCAGTACTGTAGGGAGTTAGTATGTCTTGCTCAAGGACACAACACGAACCCAGGACCTGTCCATTCGGAGTCCGACGCTCTGCCATTATACCACTGCGCGCCTCTAGTGTGTGAACCCAGGGCCTCTCATTTCGAGGTCTGATGCTCTACCACTGGGGCGCCATACTCCTGGGTGCCATTTTGGGTCCTTGAGCACGACAAATTAAACTAAAAAAAAATGGAACAAAGGCCAGACCTGTCAACTGTCCCGGATATCCCGTTATTCTAACGGTTTTGCCATGGACTAACGACCTCCCGTCCGATTTCTATAAAAAACGCCAAACTAATGGATTTAGGTTAATTTTAACAACCGAAACAAAAAAGAAAACATATCCCGGTTTTCCCGTGTTAACACAAACAAAGTCAAGGTCATTGCAAATTTCCGGTTGAGTTCGGGAATTTTCGATCGTTCCGATTTCTATTTTTAGCGTATTTGGCAATCTCAGTTCGCATTCGAGATTCTCTGATCTATTTATAAGCATGATATCGGGAAATTCCGGTGAAAGATAAAACAAGCTTTGTGATTAGCCAATAACATTTTTAGGTTGATTTCAGAACCAATCAGATTGCATGTAACTAATGATCATCGGGAAAACTCTCAATATGGCCGCGTCCTTGTTAGAAATATGTCGAAACTGATTTTTCGATCGAATTTCATCGTTTCTTCACGGTTTTTGCATCATAGTCGTTATAGAAAATTGCACAAGCGAATTTTCACTACCCGAGGTATGACACCGTCTCAATTAAAACGCGCGCTTAAGTCGCATGCTTATTTGGTCAAAAAATCACTGTTTCGCGCAATCTCCCTCTTAGAATTTTCAGGAGGTTGACAGGTCTGACAAAGGCATGATCCGGAGATGGGCCGAACTTCTCTGGGCCGAAATGACACACGATCGAAACCTATATTTTCAATTAGAACGCAAATAACATTTTACCTTCGCTGTAGGAACAACTGTTATTTTCTTAAAATTGTAATGCGCCATATCTGGAAACTAAGGGATCTAGAGAAATGTGTAAAAAAAAGGATTTTTCACGTGTTGTTTACGGTTTCACAAATGTCGGAAGTCGGTCACACGTGTTTTCAAATCTGCAGCAAATAATTTTTTTCTTTATTAATAAATCCAAAAATAAATATTTCTTGCTAACCATATTTCATAAAGCTACGTTTAAACAAATTATATTTTGGGATCAGTTTGAATTCATAACAAGTCATAAATTATTTTCAAAATGTTTTTTTTTTTAATTATTATTTACTGCAAATCTGCAATATGTCAGCTCCCATCGCCACGTAGGACACGGTTCTTACAACAAAAATCTGAATCACCCATTTCAAAGGGGTGACACGATTCCCCGGAATCACCGGAATCACCGCGGAATCACCGGAATCACCGGAATCACCACCGGAATCACCGGAATCACCACTGAAATCACCGGAATCACCATCTAAATCAACCAGGATTCGGTTTAGGAATATATTTAAATAAGGAATATTGCATTTGAAAGAATAAAATTTAATTTTAATCAATTATTAAGTGACTTTTTGGTGATTTCGATGAAGAATTTAGTTGGACACCATATAGCGACATGAGGCCCTGCTCTGAGCACGCTGCATTCATCAAGTCGACAGCCTTTCCCCGAGCCGTGTACAATCTGGAAACAGAAAAATGATTTTGCATATACGGTAAAACAGGCCCCGAGTTCTATCAGGATAACACATCAGGAAAACACGTCCATGAAAAGCATACCCCCTTGAACCCCACTATTTTTCTTATTTTTGCTCCAAAACATAGATTGTGGTCAATCGTTAGAACCGCCTCCGCGAGGCGGTTCTAACGTGCACCCACAATCTATGTTTTGAGAAAAAAAAAATAAGAAAAATATCAAAATTTTTCAGCTGAAAATTTTCAATTTTTAAAGCTCAGAAAATCTCTGTTTAATGCATGGGCATGTTTTCATAATGATAGATTGTTGGTACTTGTTAAAACCGCCTCGCCGTGGCGGTTCTACGTGAGGCGGTTCTAACGTGTACCAATGTTTCTTAGTTTTGTCCAAAACATAGATTGTGGGTAATCGTTAGTACCGCCTCGGCGAGGCGGTTCTAACGTGCACCCACAATCTATGTTTTGAGCTAAAATAAGAAAAATATCAAAATTATTAAGCTGAAAATTTTCAATTTTTAAAAGCTCAGAAAATCTCTGTTTAATGCATGGGCATGTTTTCATAGATTGTGGGTAATCGTTAGTACCGCCTTGGCGAGGCGGTTCTAACGTGCACCCACAATCTATGTTTTGAGCAAAAATAAGAAAAATATCAAAATTTTTCAGCTGAAAATTTTCAATTTTTAAAGCTCAGAAAATCTCTGTTTAATGCATGGGCATGTTTTCATAATGATAGATTGTTGGTACTTGTTAGAACCGCCTCGCCACGCGCTAATCTGTCTTAACGTAGAGGTCATGAGTTTTCCGTATAGTTTAAGCACAAACTTACAGACAAGCAATTGCAAAATTATGTCTAATGCAAGTCCGAACTACATGACTGACAATTTGTTGCCTGGGACGTTAAGACTAAAATAAACATAACAAGCAATCAAGAATAAGATATGTGCAATGACGAAAATACGTATATCAAAATAAACCAAACAAACGTTAAGTTAATGCAGTATACTTGAAAGACTGCAATTATCGATAATTAATACACACGTGCGAGGTACACGTGCTTGGCCACAACGTAATCCAATTAACATTAAAGCGGTACTGTCACAATAGGATAATCACCAATCAACAACCAGGTGTCACTGGACCGAACTTGAACAAAAATATGTAAACTCAACAAAACAAATAAAAATCGGCATTATACATTTTAGGCACTCAAAACTACCCTATCATTTCGAAGTTTACATACTTTTATGGTGATTTTGGGAATCGTTTTATTTGAATCACGGATGATAGATTGAAGGCCGACTGTCGTAATTGAAGATGCGAAATAAATCTATACGTAAAATTGTGAAAGCGTTATGTCCTTAACATTTTAACTTTCATATTTAGATACTCATTCAACAATTAAAGCCCATGGTCTATAACAATGGCTATATTATGAGTGATTTTGGTAATTTCAGCGGTGATTCCGGTAGGGAATGGTTAATTGGTCTGCCGACCTTGAAGTTGAAGAATTCTTAATTAGTTCATGTACAATCGGGAAAAGATATTTCCTTTATGTTTGATATATTCAAATAAAATATCAATTTAACAAGTGAAGCAAAAAAAAAAAAAAAGAATATTTTTAGTGATTTGGATAATTTCAGTGGTGATTCCGGTGGTGATTTCGGTGAATGGTCTGTCGGTCGTAAAGATATCATAAAAAATCTATATAAAACAGGGAAATATATATATACTTTAGGTTTAAAATAGTCAAATAAGGTACCTAATCAACAATTCAAGCACTAAATTGCATAATTAATGGTGATTTTGGTAATTTCAGAGGTGATTCCGGTGATTTTGGTGGTGATTCCGGTGATTCCGGTGATTCCGGGGAATCGTGATACCGATTTCAAAGTAGGTCAAACTATTCAGATATACGACGAGGCTACCAGTGAATTATTCTCTTGTTTAGGTAAGCGAAAACATTACCAATGACAGCTGGGTATGTAGAATTACCAAAACACACCAAAACACCGGAACACACTGGTAATTACCAAAACACACTTATATTTTGTATTATCTAGTACTGAAGTATATTTTATGAGACTCAGATGATAAAAAGTTATATTCTCTTTTGATGGATGTCAGTTGTAAGTGTGATAAATATTATTTATTTGGTGTGTTTTGGTCTGCCTTGCATAGAATTAATTATTGATTTTCACACCCTATCATCAAATTGTTGACATTATTAATGTACCGTGGTAATTGGCTTACCTGATCAGATTGGCGCTTACAACAATGAAACCTGTGCAGCCTAATTAGCATCCACATGTTTTTTTAATGTATTTACAATTACACTGGCGCTAAATAGAATTTAAATTTGGTATAATATCCTTGGTCAGAAAAGCGCATATATATATAGTACAATCCGATCATTTAATATGCGTTTCCAGTTAATTTGCAGAGCAGCTAGAGTTGGTTGCCTCCAGTTGCGGAACCATGTGCACGATAGAAGAAGCTGGTGAGAAGAGAAACGAACAAATGATTTAAAGATTTATTTTATTATATTCATTTAATCAGTGAATTAGAACTCTCTCTCTCTCTCTCTCTCTCTCTCTCTCTCTCTCTCTGACAATAGGGTGTATATAAAAAACAATGTATATTCAAAAATCAAATTATGTAGAACACTATGGTAAAAAGCAGCATATATGCAATGTTCAGTACAAGTAAGCAACAGTGTATCACAAGTATCATAATAAGCACAGTAAATAATGAGGAGTTTGTAAATTGAGAAAAATGAATCAAAAATGTATAGATGTTCTTTGTCACTATAGTATATGTGTATACAAAATATCGGGGAAAAAGTCCCAAAACAAACAACTTTGTTTTATAAAAGTATAGGTATCACAGTGAAATTTAAAAATATTAATATATTCAAGAAGTATTTAATATGGCTTCCACATTAAAAGAAATGTTAAAGATAAACATTGCATGTAAGTTAGTAAGTAAAGTCAATTGTAAAAACTATGAAACAGGATTGCTCTGAATGCATAATAAATGCAGAAATGTTAATACTTATGAAAATATGTCCCATTACTATTTTGATGTATGCATACACATTGTATATCTATATACCGTATAAAAAGCCTGAAATGTACATGTATGTAAGTTTTTGGGCAGTACGTTTTCACACAATCTGTCGGCTTCAAAAAATTGCTAAAACAGATTGATGCATTTAATGATGCAATAAAATATTCATGTGTGGAATTGTCCAGGAAAAATTAAGGTAAGCACATGTTCGTAAATGCACTAGTTCATAAAGAACCACACATGCATAAAACACATGATCGACAACAACCCTCCCTACACTGAGATATGGCGAAGTGCCACTTAAGATTGTTGCAGACAGACAGAATGAAATAATGAAAAAAAAAAGAAAGAACGAATCATTACGAAAATATGTCCATGTAATACTTGTATGTAAAGAAATAAGCATATGTACAAGATGTGCATGTACCTAATATTCGTACATGCCTAAAGCGTCAAACGTTACTCACTTGTGCTTCGAACATTACAAAGAACATGCCCATGTAATATACAGAGAATTTTTCATCATAAATAATTGAAACTTTCAGATATCTTTAATATTTTTGATTAAAACATGGATTGTGGGTTAGAACCGCCTCGCCGAGATAACATATATACTGATATGCGCAAGTGCCTAAGAAAGAAAGAAATAAAGAAAGAAAGAAAGAGCAGCTTTCAATCTAACACTTTAAGAGAAGAACATATATTCTGTCATCTGAAACTAATAGGCGCAGATGTTCATGGTGTACATGTACCAGGGATGGAATGAGTACTGAGGTACAGTACTCGAGTAAGTACTGAGTACTGGCATTTTTTAAAGTACTCGAGTAAGTACTGAGTACTGACTTTTTGAAAATACTTGAGTAAGTCCTGAGTACTTTATAAAAAATACTCATGAGTACTATGAGTACTTCTGAGTACTAAAGTAACTAAACATATTAAAACAAAAGCAAACGTTCATATTTACATTTTAAAAACACATCAGATAACAGTGCTTCAGCTAGGATTTGAAAAGGGCAAAGCGGACTTATGCTAAAAAGGGCACTTTCAGCAAGTGGAAATAAGCAAAATGGGCATAAAAGACCAGGGCAACTCTGTCTTTAAAATAACATATACCTAAATGCTGATATCGCTTATACTCGTACCATACTTATTAGTTGTTCTATAAATAATTAATCCAATAAGTTATTCTTTTTACCAGGAAAATTCTTTTATTTTTCTATTTTCTTTCTTTGTGTGTGCTGCAGGGTATACCTATTCTTGACTATTGGCATTTGAAGGGATTAAACCTTATGGTAGATAATCCAGACCTTTCAAGAAGCCAGTCTTATCATACAATTTTTTGTTTTTCTTCCTTTCTTTTCATAATTGAGTTCTCTAGTTAAACTTGGTATCTTTAATTCACATTGGAAGTTGTGTCACCTGGGGAAATTATAATCAAACGTGTCAAAATTATTTTGAGCAATTATTGACAACAAACAAAGGATTAAGGAAGTCAGCCATGCAGTAATCACACTGCAACTAGAGTACTAAGCCTGAAACTTAAAACATCTGTAACTCTTTTATTTTTTGTCTGATTTTAATGATCTTTTTACCAACAATGAAGGGCAGGGATGAATATATAATAAGTAAATAAATAAATTGAAAGAAACTATATTTTCAAATAAATAAATAAATAAATAAATAAATAAATAAATACCTTTGAAGGGCTTTTCCAGCATCATATAATTCCCCATCGAAAGAACAGGAACCACAATAAAAACTTAATGTCTTAACTGACCAAGATTTCAGTGCAGTCTTGGACATACCCAGACAACTAATATGAAACCAGAATTCACATTCTGAACATTGAATTGTTTCATTTTCGCAATTTGTTTTGCAAATTCCTCAAGGGAACTCTGCCATGATGACACGGTCTTAGTTAACGCAAAAAGACCTTTAGTGTGATGGTTTCTAAAACATGCATATATATGCAAAACTAGGCTGCTTGCTTACGAAAACATGCGACAAACAACATCTTTGACGGTTTAGCGGTCGGCAACTTTAGAAGAATTCTTAAAATTGACAGTGGCCTTAATTATAATTAATGCAATCATTAATCTTTAATCTGTTACCAAATTAAATGCATTTAATTGGATTGTTTGACATCTTTTTTTATTTTGATTAATCTTGATTGGTCATACTTTCGTCTTTGATGTCTTCGATCGTTGGTTTTGTGCAGACGAGACAACATGCATCGTTTAGCTAATAAATAAATACATAAAAAAATATATACCATTTAAAAAAAATCCACGTCCAAAAAAAATGGAAAAAAAAAAAAAAAAAAAAAAAAAAAAAAAAAAAAAAAAAGTTAAAATATTAGATAATTAGATAAATGAAAAATAATGCGGAAAATATAGAAATTCTCGACGTGCATCATCTTAAGCCTCGGATCCGAGAATGAGAGCAGGTAATAGGCATATTTTTCTTGTGATTCATTGAAATCAGTATTTTCTCTTTATGTAAATGCTTGCAATTACAACGCAGGACTAGTTTCAGATATGTATTGAACTTTTACAAGTGATTTTGAGGACCCATATTTAATAGATTTGAAAAAAGTTGATGATAGGTTACATACGTGTCAGTTCGTATATCAAGGTACTTCATCTGTTTATTGTATTGGCACGTGCTTATCTATTAGATTACAGTAGCAAAAATGTCGATAACTAATACACAGCGGCCATAAAGTAAGACTGGCGTGTGAAAGCTTTATTGGCGAAAAGCGTTCATACATATACGCCGGGATTGATAACGTTGCGGAAATAAATTTATTGTAACTTTAATAATTCGTAAAATACTATAACGTTGATTTTTTGACAATTACATAAGTCGTGTCATTTTCAACAACAATTTTAAAAAATCGTTACCGAATCAATTTTATTCAATTAAGGTTTCTTTGATGTATAGAACTTCGTCCTAAACTAATTAAACTAAGTTCGAGTCTGATTGGGACAATTAATTACTCCTTCGTTGACGGATAATTACACCAATTAAAGGTCTTGAGTACATCTACTCGACTCAATAGGTGTCAACTGGGTATTATTTAAGCCATTGTTTCTCAAACTTTAACATAACCACGATCAGCATTGCTAGATTCTGTTTGATGGGCGACTCCTACGTCAAGAGGCTACAGAACTTCTGCGGCGGCGACCTTCATCTTCCGGGACCTACGAGATTTCTTCGACAAGGGGGGCTGCGCTGCGACGAACTCGACGATACTATGAAAACACAAATGAAACAAGCCGCCGCAAAATCCGACTACGTCTTCCTCTCCATCGGCGGCAACGACATCAGTCCCATCTCCGATCCAGAAGTCATCTTCAACAACATCCGTGACCTGGTAGAAAAGCTAGAAGAAACTCACGTGCGCCGAGTGTATATTTCAGAAATTCTACCACGAGGCGATTTTTCAAAAAGTAAACCCCGCGGTCTGACCAAAGCAAAGTTTGACAGCGACAGAAAAGCTATAAACAAGTTACTGTTCAAGGAATACGGCACGCGGGTCATCAAATTCCATGACATACGATATCCTAGAGACTACCACAGCGACAAGGTCCATTTATCAGAACCAACACAAGACAGCAAAAAATGTGGCCTTCGAAAATACTTCTTTAGAATAAGACTCACATTCTGCAGTTCCCGAGATTAAATGTCTCACAAACGGTCCTTTTCAGGACCACTATACATTATGAAAGAAGCCTTATAATGTCCATTTGAAACAATTACACATGCACTTCCAACCATTCACCCCATCCCACCTCTTCATGAAAGAAGCCTTATAATGACAAAAATTAACAGCTTATCATCAAGTTATGACACTATGAAAGAAGCCTTATATAATGTTAACACCTCATACCTCTTCCCGTTCGCTATAGTGACACCTGTCCCATTACACATTTCCAATTACCAATAAAATAAGTGTGTTTTGGTAATTACCAGTGTGTTCCGGTGTTTTGGTGTGTTTTGGTAATTCTACGAACCGATGACAGCTAAACGGATTCAGCAGGCCCCGCGTAAGATTTTCCTATATAAACGAGCGGATATGGACGGTCTCCATGACCATCTAGCGCGCTATAGGGATTCGTTCCTTTCAACTGACCATAGTCAGGTGTCAGTCAATGACATGTGGGTCAGTTTTAAGTCGGAGGTTCTCTCGGCTATTGAAAGGTTTATTCCATCAAAAATGACCAAGACAAAATATAGCTTACCATGGATCGATAGCTCGATCAAACGCTTGATAAGGAAACGTGATAAACTTTACTTTCGTGCTCGCAAGTCAAGCAGCCCTGACATTAAGAACCATTACAAACGGTTCAGAGCACATGTTCAAAAGAGCATTAGAGATGCATATTGGAAGCACATTACCAATATCTTCTCCTTTGAAAATGATAACCCTGATCCCGATTGTCCCCGAAAAAATGAAAAGGCAAAAAAGTTTTGGTCATTTGTCAAGTCCCTTAAGAAAGACGCGTCTGGGATCAATACTCTTAGAGAAAATGGTATCTTGAAGACTGACACTTTGGATAAGGCTAATATTTGTAATAGGCAGTTTCAGTCAGCCTTCACTCGCGAATCAGATGATGAAATCCCCTCCAAAGGCACAAGTCCTTTCACCGCTATGGGTGAAATTACAGTTGACCCCAATGGGGTCATTAAACTGTTGAATAATTTGAATATACATAAGGCGCCTGGGCCAGATGGCCTGAGTGCTAGGGTGTTGAAGGAATGTAGTTCTGAAATTGCTCCTGTACTGACCTATATCTTCAATGAGTCGCTTGCTCAGGGTGCTGTACCAGACGATTGGCGACAGGCAAATGTAGCCCCGGTATTTAAGAAAGGTGAGAAATACGATGCAGCTAATTATCGACCGGTGTCGCTTACTTGTATCTGTTGCAAAACTCTAGAGCATATAATAGTCAGCAACATAAACAAACACTTGGCTCTTGAAAACATTCTTGCTGACTGTCAGCACGGGTTCCGAAGTCAAAGGTCTTGCGAAACCCAGTTAGTTCAGTTTTATCATGATTTGGTTAGTAATCTGGACCGAGCAGTGGGTCGTGGCCACAGGCAGACGGATGTGATTGTCATGGATTTCGCTAAGGCCTTTGACAAGGTCCCACATAAAAGGTTATTATACAAACTTGACTTCTACGGGATTAGAGGATCTACACATAAGTGGATCGACTCGTGGCTCTCTGAGCGCTCTCAAAAAGTGGTATTAGATGGCCGTGCCTCAGATCCAGTCCCGGTTCTTTCTGGTGTCCCACAAGGATCGGTCTTAGGACCGGTCCTATTTCTTATTTTCATTAATGATCTTCCTGACAACATCAGGTCATCTGTTCGGCTATTTGCTGATGATTGTGTTTTATACAGAAATGTCAAGTCACCATTGGATTGTCAAATTTTACAAGATGACCTGAATAGCTTGGCCAAATGGGAAATGGATTGGCAAATGAAATTCAATGTTAGCAAATGTCATTCAATGAGGGTGACGCGGCTACATCCAAGCAGGCATATAGATTTCAATTACACACTGCATCAGCAAACATTAGAACAGGTTCAGTCCGCTAAATACCTCGGTTTAACTATCACAGATGATCTTGATTGGGGTCAACACATTTCTGAAATTACATGCAAGGCAACTAAGACTTTGGGTTTTCTTCGGCGCAATTTGGCACTGGCACCTAGGCATTCTAAGGAAGTTGCATACAAAACATTGGTTCGGCCTCAACTTGAGTATGCAGCTCCTATTTGGCATCCCTATCATGAAACTCAGATTGAGATGGTGGAGAAGGTGCAGAGGACTGCTGCCCGGTGGACCTGCAGGCGATGGAGGAACACCAGTAGCGTCGGTGAAATGCTAGACGAACTTGAGTGGCCATCCCTGGAGTCTCGCAGGGAGCGGTCCTCCTTAACCTTCTTCTACAAGATACACTCCGGTACAGTGTCTCTTGATAAAGACAAATACCTGACCCCGGCACCCAATCTAAGGCATACTCGGGCATCACATGAATCACAATACACAAGACCATTTGCCTATAGTGATGCCCTGAAAAATTCCTTTTTCCCCAGAACTATTCCGGTTTGGAATAGTCTCCCTTCTTCAGTGGTCCTATCTAAGACCATTGAGGAATTTAAGGCTTCTATTTAAATCATTAGCCCAGAGGCATGCGTTTTAGTATGCCTCTCATCTATATCTTGTAAATAGTTTTAATGGTCCACCCCAAATGTTTTATTTTCCCTTGACTAAATTCTAAATTTAGCCACCCACCCCACACCTGAGGTGATGATCAGAAATTGATCGACTCAGTATCAGAAGATAGATAGATAGCTGTCTCAAAAGAGATTATTAGAAATTTGCATAAATTTTAATACTGTGGGGGGGGGGGGGGGGACACAAGTGTAAGCTTTTTGAAAAAAAGTTAAAAAATCCATGAATGGATACACAGACCACAATTGTCGTAATTTTGTTCTCTTCCAACTTCAAACTCAGAAAGTTGCTGTTTTGAACTCCCACTTGGTACATGCTTGTCATGTTAGCAATTATGCACTAGCCACATGATTTGTAACCGATGCATCACATTTCGTCAAAAGTGTGTTTTGTCGAAAATGGTGTAACTTCAAAAATATTCACCGCAAAATTTTGAGATTTATCTTGTAGAAAACTAGCCTGGAGGTCCATATTTTGAGCCACCATTCAGTCATCACTAGGGTTAGGGTAAAGATATGGGCATGGGGACATTTTCGACAAATGTAATTTTCGAATAAATGTCGTGGAGGCCCTGCTCATTTCCACGGCTATCCCCCACCCTCCCCCGGGCTGGGGGTGGTGGGGGGGGGGGTGCGTGGTGACAAACAACTAGTGCATCAAGGTCTGACAGTCATGGAAGTAAGGCAGAAGCTTGAAATTTTGGGGTAATGATACTATCCTTAATCAGTAACGTGTTGTGCATTTTCAGTACAGATGTCAGATGACCTGCATCTTTGTTTTGTATTTGAGCCGCTGCACAAGAAAACCAACAATCTGCATATGCAAAAACAAAGACGCACATCAGCTTCGCACATGGATAGTACATGTACAATTCCTTTTCTTTTTAAATCTGAAACTTCAAGCTTCTAACCTTCTTCTGTGATTGTACAGCCAGGTTTGTGTCGGACTCGGTCGGAACCCAAATTGTTGGTTTTCTCACACACTTGCGCATGTATATAAAAAGTAAAATACTCTTGATGTGGCTCACATATATAAGCCGCATCATGAGAAAAAAAGATTTTTGCCTATGCGAAAACAAAGGCGCAGATCAGCTTTGAAGCTGATGAGCGCCTTTGTTTTTGCTACAGGATAGTACAATTTCTGTTCTTCTTAAATCTAAAATTCCAAGCTCCTAGCCTGCTTCTGTGAGTGTACAGATTGGTTTGTGTCAGACCTGGTCGGAAACCCCGAAGACCGGTTTTCTCGCGTCGGGGCTGGTATAGCAGTTGGTGTTTGTGTTTCAGGTTTGTGACTTAGCACTTCATCTCAACTAGACACTGCCATAGACGCACAACTGTCTTTACCAGCTGATGGACACTCTACACTTAACAGGGGTTGCTCTGGTACAATCATTGCAGAATGTCTTTAAGGTAACAGTTAAACACATTATGTTAACACAACACAACTAGATATGGCAATTTTTTGTAAGTAAATTTTTGATGAATTAATTTTGGCTGAAATAAGGCATCTTGACACTAATTGGTAGCACTTTACACCAGAAGTTATGATAAGAAAATAAAGGAAAGTAACATTAATTAGTGTAACGATCAGCCCGAGCCAAGCCACAGCAAGCCCCGTTAGTGGAAAAGCATGCTCATCCACCAAGGGTGGTTTACAGCGCTATATACTCAACACTTACTCGATTCACAAAGTTTCTAGTTTGCAATTTGCATATTACAAGCACTCAATATGCCGCTAATACGTTGCACCAACATATCATTCCAAGGGAGGTTATCCCGTCACAGTAGAATGTTACGGAATTGATAAAATTAAATTTGAAATTATAACCCAGACACCATGCAGGAAAGAAAAGAACATCACTAGATATGGCATAAATTTATAATACTTTCTGACCAGGTCAGACACAAATAGGCATGTACAACCATAGAAGAAGACAAGAAGCCTGAAATTTTGTCGTTAAAAAGATGTTGGATTATTCTGTTGATGGGGGTGGTCAGCTGTGCAGAAAAAAATGTTTTCCTTTCAAAATGTCCACATTTGGAAATGTCAGAATTCACTCGTTCAGTTTAAAAAAATTTGAGTTTGGCCTTATTTGTAAAATTTGTATCTGAAATTATTGCATAAATACACGATATTAACAGCCGTTTATTAACGAAGAGAAAGCCATGCATTAATATTGCAATATTAATATCATGCGCACACATGCTGTTAATACATGGCTTTTACTTATGCTGGTTACCGGGCGCCACGCAAAGCACGTGCTAGTAATCAGAAACTGGTCCGCCCGGAACGAGCATAAAAACGAATTCAAAGCTTTTACGCGTATGAAAATGTGATGAGGCTGTAAAATATAGTGCACAATATTTCTTTCGTTTCTGCACCTTATTTCTTTTGTTTCTGCAGAATTTATGCAGTAATAGCAATCAAAAATGATTTTGTCATTCATTAACATTCGCTAGGTCCCGAGGGGAGTGTTGAAAACCGAGGGCGTAGCCCGAGGTTTTCACCACTCCCCTCGGGACCTAACGAATGTTAATGAATGGAAAATCATTTTTGATCCCTATATTGAGTGCTCGTTGTCTTTTTCTCTATAAAATTTAGGATCAGAGTGATCTGATGTTACACCTGTCACACCTGGGGGACCCCAGAAATGCATTTCTACTGTATTTTCCCCTGGCATTCTGTCTCCACAAACATACCGGGGAGAAAGTTCTGTGGCTGGCATGCCTAGCAGAGTGGATCAATGCCATACTCAAATGGTGGGTAAACTGGTTGATTAGGGATTTTATTACCCTTTAACATATTTTGAGCTATAATCAGATCGTGGTCTGCAGTTATTATATACTCACTTCTTGAATTGGCTAATGAATACTCTTGCAGTCGATTACGAAAAATCTGCCCATGTGATGTAAAAAGATTTTTTCACCTGTAAAAAGGAAAAAAAAAATCTTTATTGGTGAGAACTTGAACTTTGCAAGGCAACGAATTTGTGAATATTAGTGAAAACTCTTTATCTTGCGAACATTTCTGAATTTACAGTATTTACTTTGTGTACAATTTTTTGCCACTATATAAATGAACAAAAGAGCTGAGTGGCCTATTGGTGGTAGGGTGTCTGACTATAAATCATGTGTTTCTGTGTCCAAAACCCACAAGCATTGAGTTGTGTCCATCAAGAGCAAGACAAATAAACTAGTTAGCGGTTAAAGCCCCAAAAGCAGTGGCTCCATCGTGAATGACTGAAAAATTGTTGACTGGGACACTAACGCAAAATAAATACAGAAGTCTCTGTGGCGCATTGGTTATGTCACTCGCCTTGTAAACCAGGAGTTGCAGATTCTATCTCGGGCTTCTCCAGTCTGGTGGATGAAATTATAAACCAAGGTCCTGTCTACATAATGACCTTAGCAACCAAAATAAAAATGTCAAGCGAAAAATTTGAAAGAGAAGAGTTGCATGTTTTCATGACTGAAGCAGATGTGCCCCTTGTTTTTTCTCCCTAGGTTGTTATTTGGTGAGCGTCCATACTGGTGGGTACATGAGACAAAGTTGTATCAAGGGCAAGCTACTCCTATCCTACAGCAGTACAGTCTCACTTGTGAAACAGGACCAGGTAAGGATTTAAAACATGTAGTAGTTGAGCCAAGAAACTAGAAAATTGCATTCAGCTATTGTCTAGTCATTTCACTATTTATTGAATTATTGGTTAACTGTTTCTTTCGATGCCGGAATTAAATTTTATTGTAACATGAAGGTATGTACAATACCTCCGTGATTATAATAAGTTGCATGTTTGGCTTCTCAGACTTTAAGTTAAATATTAATTTCAGCAACAAACTTAAAAATACAAGAACAGATGAATATTTGTATGGCGTATACACTGATACAAATTGTAGGCACTAATACACCATATCTTGATGTTGCAATGATAAAATTTTCTTGCATACTTATTTTTAGTTTGAGTTTTGCAGACATTATTTAATCTTTCTTTTACTCACATTCTTGGCATTTTCAAGTTCTATTTGTTTTCAGGCAGCCCCTCCGGTCATGCTATGGTGACGTCATCTGTGATGCTCTGCCTGGTTATGGCTGTTATCAAGGTCATAAAACCAAGGTAAGATAATTCTTGCTGGATAACTCCTGGTACCTGCCAAGTTTTACAAGAATCTGCAGTTCAATCTACAGTTGAGACTGTTGGCATGTTTGTTTGCTACCAAATAACTTCATTTTTGCCAGAAATATAAATGATAAGTTCTTTCATTTTCTATTTGAGCCTGTGCATGAGAAAACCAACAATTTGGGTTCCGAACAGGTCCGACACAAACCAGGCTGTACACTCACAGAAGCAGGCTAGAAGCTTGAAATTTTGGATTTAAGAAGAAGAGGGATTGTACTATCCGTGTAGCGAAAACAAAGGCGCTGATCAGCTTCGCGGTCACCGCGAAGCTGATCTGCGGCTTTGTTTTTGCTTATGCAAACTGTTGGTTTTCTCATGCACAGGCTCATTTATGATTAAAAAGTTATCCTATAAATCTGACAACCAGTGCCACCGAGAACAACTAACACAGATGAAATCGATATGTAATAAATACCAATTTCCACGGATCCCTGGAAAGTTTCTTCCTCACAAGTGCTTGAATACCACAGTCTTATATTTATTTCGTCTGCATTGGCAGTTTTTAGTTGTGTTATAGTTGTCTCTCTATAGCAGGTGTGTGAAAGATAAATCCAAGAGTAACTGTCAAAATGTGTGCTTATAGATATGGCTATGAGTTCTTGTTTTTAAGGATGTTTGCTGCCAATGAAAAAGTATTCAAACCTTTTTTCTAACCACTCTTTTTTGATTCCAAAATATGAAATAAGACATGTGAAAATCAAAATAAACATAAGTTAGTGTACATTTTGTCAAGCTACAGGCCTCTGAATGAGACCTCTAAACAACATGTTTTAAAATTAGAAAAAATAATTTAATTTTCAATTCTTTCACATATGAGCCGCCTCCTGGGAAAACCAACAATGTGGTTTCCGAACAGGTCCGACACAAACCAGCCTGTACAAGCACAGAAAAGAGCTAGAAGCTTGAAATTTCGGATTTAAGTAGAAGAGGAATTGTACTATCCGAGTAGCGAAAACAAATGCGCTGATCAGCTTCGCGGTTACCGCGAAGCTGATCTGCGTCTTTGTTTTCGCCTATGCAGATTGTTGGTTTTCCCATGAGGCGTCTCATATTATATCCTTCCTGGTCAAACAACAACAACAACAACAACAAAACACTTTATTCACTCAAGGTCTGCGGATACAAACATCATGAGGATATGATACAATAATACACTTAACATGACATGGTGGAAGCAGCAACAAAATACAAATTGTGAAAAATTTAGTGCTTGAAATATTGAAAAGTACAATTTCAGGATGGGGGTGATGTCTTGTTGATTTCGGTACAACTGTATTAGATGTGTGGCACGAGTTATACAAAAAGTAATTAAAAAAGTATATAATGCATAAAGATAACTAAATAAATACTTAATGGCACAAATTTTGAAGTAATATGTAAGCTTTATATGCTATATTGCAAAATACGCACTTTTATTATTAACAATATAATATGCACAAAATATAATGTGAACATAATATATATCTTGTGACTCTATTTAAGCGTAAATAGGTTATCAATTATACAAGGGGAACTAACTGAGTAATAAATGATTTACATTTTTTGAAACGAATATCTTCCCTTTACATGTTATATTGGCCGGAACACGGCGAAGTCCAGCACAGGTGCATATAGAATTCTGAAAACGGCTAAGTGACAGGTTTGTGCACATCTGGCCTTGTGTTATATATAATTGATTCAATAATATTGATTCTTTTTAAAGCTATTACTTATTATTTATATATATAATCAAAGGGGAGTAACCTTGATTAATATATATTTCTTTTCTATGTTTCTACAATTTATTATCTAGAACTTTGTAGAAGAATGTCATTGATTATTTTTATCACTGTTATATAATTTAGAAGTATAGAAAATTCTATGAGCACTTTGTGGATAATTCCAGATGAAAATGGAGTGAGTGTTGTTTTTTTTTTACCATAAGTTAAAAATATATTTGGACTATGTATCTCGAAGGGTCTAGTGGACTTTCGTTTAGTCTTGATGGTCGTTGCGGCCTTGAATTCTCTCTGGAGAATTCTACATTCTCTTTGGAGAATTTAAAAGAACTTTCGTTTAGTTCGTTTCTTTTCTAGAGAAAAGTTTATTATATCATTCTCTAGAAACCTGGAGAATTTCCTTAGATGTATAAATATAGGTCCCAATTCAGTCGTAGGTATTCAGAAATTTGAAGTGATTTAAAGTATAAAATTTTGGTTGTTTCACTAGTGTTTTGGATTAGAATAAAAGTGTGGATTAAAATATACATGTGCTCATATTCTGGTTACTGGATTGTGGACTTACATTTGAGGGACAAGGACTTATTTGACATTAACTTTGTAAGTTATTTATTTATTTATTTATTTACTTATCTGTTTGTTTGTTTTTATGTATTTGCAGCATTTATTTGTTTGATTAAATATTGTTAAGTTTAAATTACTTGGTTGTTTTTCGCTGTACCTGTCTAGTTACGCTAGGTCGTAACAGATTTTGGGGGCTCGGCCGGGATTGAACATTTTGTGCACCTATTTTATTCTGAATCTGAAAAGATATTTATTGTTTGTCATACCAGCAAAAAGCAACCATGTCATTCAAACTTGAAGATTTCATTGCTGCGCCTTCTCAAGAGCTGTTAAACTTGGCCAAAAAGAGTGATCTTTTAGACATTGCTAGTCATTATAGCATACCTGATGTCAAAACATCTATGTTAAAACGTGAAATTAAGAATGTTATCATTCAGTTTCTTGTTGATGAGGAATTTTTTGAACCCTCAGCTACATCTCTAATTATGGTCTCACAAACCGACATACAGTTGAAAGAGTTAGAATTAAAAAGGCATCTTGAACTGGAAAAATTAAGATTAGAGTTTGAAGAAAAAAGAAGGGCAGATAAGGAAGAAAGGGAAGAAAAACTTGCAAGAGATAAGGCTGAAAGGGAAGAAAAACTTGCAAGAGATAAGGCTGAAAGGGAGGAAAGAATACAAATAGAAAAGTTAGAGCTTGAAAAAGAAAAGTTAGCATTTGAAGAAAGGGAAAGAGAAAAACAAAGAGAAATGGAAGAAAGACAGAAAGAAAAACAAAGAGAAATGGAAGAAAGAGAGAAAGAAAAACAAAGGGAAATGGAAGAACGAGAAAAGGAAAAACACAGAGAAATGTTAAAAGAAATAGAACTTGAAAAAGAAAGAATGCATTATGATATTAAAATGAAAGAGCTTGAATTAAGCAGTAAATCAATGCCTCCTGTGTCTTTTGATCCTAGTAAAGTATTTGATGTTACAAAGCATATCAGGCTCGTTCCTCCATTTCAAGAAAAAGAAGTAGATAAGTACTTTTTACATTTTGAGAAGGTAGCAGAAAATTTGAAATGGCCAAAAGAGCATTGGACCTTGCTTCTACAGAGTGTTGTTATTGGTAAAGCTCGAGAAATTTACACTCAGCTTCCACTTGATCAAAGTTCAGATTATGACACAGTCAAAAATCTGATTCTTAAGGCTTATGAGTTAGTACCTGAAGCTTATAGGCAGAAATTCAGAAATTGTAGGAAAGAACATGACCAAACCCATGTAGAATTTGCTAGAACTAAGGAGCAATTATTTGATAGGTGGTGTTCTACAAAGGATGTAAAGTCTGATCATGCAAAATTAAGACAGCTCATGCTTGTTGAAGAGTTCAAACGATGCATACACTCTGATGTCAAATCTTTTCTTGACGAAAGGGAAGTAGAAACTTTAGATGTAGCAGCATGATTAGCTGATGATTATGCTTTGACTCATAAGGTGTCTTTTGTAAATAAGCCTTACAAGAAACCTTTTAACCCTCAATTTAAACCTAATACACCTCAGTCAAAACCATTTAACCCTCAACAGAGAAATAATTCTCCTCAACCTAATCCACAACCACAAGCTGGACAAACAGCTGATAGTTCCAGTCCTTCACATAATCCTAAAAATAAAGATACTAGTGAAAACAAAGGTCAAAGATCCTCATACTCACCCCGGCTGTTTTGCAATTATTGTAAAGGTGACGGTCACGTCATTTCTGAATGTGAAACTTTGAAAAGAAGAAAAGAGAGACAAAATCAAAATAATTCTAGACCAACAGGTCTTACTTCTTTAAGGTCAAAACCACAGTCGATTATTCAGGATGAAAATCCTATTTTGGCCAAAACGTCTGCGACTGATTGTATTATGGAGATTTATGAACCATTCTTATCAGAAGGTTTTGTGTCACTTACTAGTGATTCTGCCCAGTCTACCCCTATTAAAATCTTACGAGATACCGGAGCTTCTCAGTCTCTTATTTTAGCAGATACCCTGCCTTTTTCCGAGAAGACTTCAACTGGGACAAGTGTCCTTATTCAGGGAGTAGAGTGTGGATTTGTTAATGTACCGCTCCATAACATTTATTTGTCTTCAGACTTAGTTTCTGGTCCTGTGGCTGTAGGTATTAGGCCTTCTTTACCTTTTAAAGGTGTTCACTTGCTATAAGGCAATGACTTAGCCGGAGATAAGGTTGTGGTAAACCCACTTTTGACCAATACACCTTGTGAGGATCAATTGCCTGATCCCATTGAGCAGGAAATTCCTGATCTTTACCCTTCATGTGCCGTTACAAGGGCTATGGCAAAGAAAGTCAAATTGAATGATGGGATACAGGATATTGACTTAACTGACACTTTTATAGGTCAGTCTTTTCATGATGAGATTTCAAAATCTCTTTCTTCAAGTCAAACTGACTTCAACAATCAAAGGTCAGACAATGACCTTTCACCTTCAATTTTTGACCAAGGTCACGACCAAATGTCAAGGTCACAACTTTGTCAAGAACAGCACAGTGATCCTGAAATCTCGCCTTTATTTGAAAGGGCTTTAGATGAAAATGAAATTTCTCAGGTTCCTGTTTGTTTTTATGTCAAAAGTGACATCTTAATGAGAAAATGGCGTCCTCCTGATGTTTCAGCGGAAGACGAATGGACCATAAATCACCAAATTGTGGTTCCTAAGGCTTATCGTCCTGAAATCTTAAACTTGGCCCATGAAACTCCCATGTCAGGTCATTTAGGGATAAATAAGACTTACCAAAAAATTCTCAAGCATTTCTACTGGCCAGGATTAAAATCTGATGTTTCCCAACATTGCAAATCCTGTCACACTTGTCAAATGGTAGGAAAACCTAATCAGACTATTCCAAAAGCTAATTTACAGCCTATTCCTGCATTTGATGAACCATTTAGTAGGATTATCATTGACTGTGTAGGTCCGTTACCCAAGACTAAATCAGGTTGCCAATATCTCTTGACTATAATGTGTGCTTCAACACGTTTTCCTGAAGCAATTCCACTCAGGAATATCAAGACGAAAACAATAGTTAAGGCCCTTGTAAAGTTTTTCACACTTGTAGGTCTTCCAAAATCAGTCCAATCAGATCAGGGTTCCAATTTTATGTCAGGAACATTTCAGCAAGTAATGCATGAACTTGGCATTAAACAATACAAGTCATCAGCTTATCATCCTGAAAGTCAAGGTGCTTTGGAAAGATTCCATCAAACTTTGAAGAACATGATCAGATCTTACTGTTTTGACACCGAAAAAGATTGGGATGAAGGCATACATTTGCTATTATTTGCTGTCAGAGAGTCAGTACAAGAGTCTCTTGGGTTCAGTCCGTTTGAACTTGTTTTCGGACACACTGTTCGTGGACCTTTAAAACTTATGAAAGAGAAGTTTCTTTCAAGTAATGACAGTCCTTTGAACTTACTTCAGTATGTGTCTGACTTCAAAACTAGATTGACAAAAGCTTGGGAAGTTGCTCGGTCCAATCTTAAGTCAGCTCAGAGCAAAATGAAGTTGCATTTTGATGAAAATGCTCAGAACAGAAATTTTGACCCTGGAGACAAGGTGATTGCTCTTTTGCCCATTCCTGGCAGGCCATTACAAGCTAGATATTATGGTCCATATACTGTTGAGAAAAAGTTAAGTGATGTAAATTACATTGTTAACACTCCTGGGAGGCGCAAGCAAAAACAATTATGTCATATTAACATGCTTAAAAAGTACATTGATAGGGATAGTGATAGTTCAGTTATTTCATCAGTAAGCATAGTTAATTCTGTCCCTCATGAACAAAATCAGACAGACTTTGAAGAAATGAACTCTGTGAACTGTGAACCATTATCCTCAAAACTCCAGAATTCTGACATTCTGCATGACCTCGATCAGAAACTGTCACATCTAGATCCGGACAAGAAACATGAACTAAAACAATTAATTCTTGAATATGAGCACTTATTTCCGGACATTCCATCCAGAACCGATAAAATCTACCATGATGTAGACATTATTGAAGGAGCAAAACCGGTGAAACAACATCCGTATAGACTTCATCCTGAAAGACAACAATATCTCAGGAAAGAAGTTAAGTATTTGCTGGACAATGACTTTATAGAACCTAGTCAAAGTGAATGGAGTTCTCCTTGTATACTTGTTCCAAAATCTGATGGGACATTTCGAATGTGCACAGACTATAGAAAAGTAAATTCTGTCACAAAAACTGACACATTTCCTATACCAAGAATTGACGACTGCATCGACAACATTGGTCACGCCAAATATGTGACAGAATTCGATCTTTTGAAAAGGTTTTGGCAGATTCCATTTATAGACAGTCCAAAGGAGATTTTAGAATGTGTTGCGGCCTTGAATTCTCTCTGGAGAATTCTACATTCTCTTTGGAGAATTTAAAAGAACTTTCGTTTAGTTCGTTTCTTTTCTAGAGAAAAGTTTATTATATCATTCTCTAGAAACCTGGAGAATTTCCTTAGATGTATAAATATAGGTCCCAATTCAGTCGTAGGTATTCAGAAATTTGAAGTGATTTAAAGTATAAAATTTTGGTTGTTTCACTAGTGTTTTGGATTAGAATAAAAGTGTGGATTAAAATATACATGTGCTCATATTCTGGTTACTGGATTGTGGACTTACATTTGAGGGACAAGGACTTATTTGACATTAACTTTGTAACTTTGTAAGTTATTTATTTATTTATTTACTTATCTGTTTGTTTGTTTTTATGTATTTGCAGCATTTATTTGTTTGATTAAATATTGTTAAGTTTAAATTACTTGGTTGTTTTTCGCTGTACCTGTCTAGTTACGCTAGGTCGTAACAGATTTTGGGGGCTCGGCCGGGATTGAACATTTTGTGCACCTATTTTATTCTGAATCTGAAAAGATATTTATTGTTTGTCATACCAGCAAAAAGCAACCATGTCATTCAAACTTGAAGATTTCATTGCTGCGCCTTCTCAAGAGCTGTTAAACTTGGCCAAAAAGAGTGATCTTTTAGACATTGCTAGTCATTATAGCATACCTGATGTCAAAACATCTATGTTAAAACGTGAAATTAAGAATGTTATCATTCAGTTTCTTGTTGATGAGGAATTTTTTGAACCCTCAGCTACATCTCTAATTATGGTCTCACAAACCGACATACAGTTGAAAGAGTTAGAATTAAAAAGGCATCTTGAACTGGAAAAATTAAGATTAGAGTTTGAAGAAAAAAGAAGGGCAGATAAGGAAGAAAGGGAAGAAAAACTTGCAAGAGATAAGGCTGAAAGGGAAGAAAAACTTGCAAGAGATAAGGCTGAAAGGGAGGAAAGAATACAAATAGAAAAGTTAGAGCTTGAAAAAGAAAAGTTAGCATTTGAAGAAAGGGAAAGAGAAAAACAAAGAGAAATGGAAGAAAGACAGAAAGAAAAACAAAGAGAAATGGAAGAAAGAGAGAAAGAAAAACAAAGGGAAATGGAAGAACGAGAAAAGGAAAAACACAGAGAAATGTTAAAAGAAATAGAACTTGAAAAAGAAAGAATGCATTATGATATTAAAATGAAAGAGCTTGAATTAAGCAGTAAATCAATGCCTCCTGTGTCTTTTGATCCTAGTAAAGTATTTGATGTTACAAAGCATATCAGGCTCGTTCCTCCATTTCAAGAAAAAGAAGTAGATAAGTACTTTTTACATTTTGAGAAGGTAGCAGAAAATTTGAAATGGCCAAAAGAGCATTGGACCTTGCTTCTACAGAGTGTTGTTATTGGTAAAGCTCGAGAAATTTACACTCAGCTTCCACTTGATCAAAGTTCAGATTATGACACAGTCAAAAATCTGATTCTTAAGGCTTATGAGTTAGTACCTGAAGCTTATAGGCAGAAATTCAGAAATTGTAGGAAAGAACATGACCAAACCCATGTAGAATTTGCTAGAACTAAGGAGCAATTATTTGATAGGTGGTGTTCTACAAAGGATGTAAAGTCTGATCATGCAAAATTAAGACAGCTCATGCTTGTTGAAGAGTTCAAACGATGCATACACTCTGATGTCAAATCTTTTCTTGACGAAAGGGAAGTAGAAACTTTAGATGTAGCAGCATGATTAGCTGATGATTATGCTTTGACTCATAAGGTGTCTTTTGTAAATAAGCCTTACAAGAAACCTTTTAACCCTCAATTTAAACCTAATACACCTCAGTCAAAACCATTTAACCCTCAACAGAGAAATAATTCTCCTCAACCTAATCCACAACCACAAGCTGGACAAACAGCTGATAGTTCCAGTCCTTCACATAATCCTAAAAATAAAGATACTAGTGAAAACAAAGGTCAAAGATCCTCATACTCACCCCGGCTGTTTTGCAATTATTGTAAAGGTGACGGTCACGTCATTTCTGAATGTGAAACTTTGAAAAGAAGAAAAGAGAGACAAAATCAAAATAATTCTAGACCAACAGGTCTTACTTCTTTAAGGTCAAAACCACAGTCGATTATTCAGGATGAAAATCCTATTTTGGCCAAAACGTCTGCGACTGATTGTATTATGGAGATTTATGAACCATTCTTATCAGAAGGTTTTGTGTCACTTACTAGTGATTCTGCCCAGTCTACCCCTATTAAAATCTTACGAGATACCGGAGCTTCTCAGTCTCTTATTTTAGCAGATACCCTGCCTTTTTCCGAGAAGACTTCAACTGGGACAAGTGTCCTTATTCAGGGAGTATGTGGATTTGTTAATGTACCGCTCCATAACATTTATTTGTCTTCAGACTTAGTTTCTGGTCCTGTGGCTGTAGGTATTAGGCCTTCTTTACCTTTTAAAGGTGTTCACTTGCTATAAGGCAATGACTTAGCCGGAGATAAGGTTGTGGTAAACCCACTTTTGACCAATACACCTTGTGAGGATCAATTGCCTGATCCCATTGAGCAGGAAATTCCTGATCTTTACCCTTCATGTGCCGTTACAAGGGCTATGGCAAAGAAAGTCAAATTGAATGATGGGATACAGGATATTGACTTAACTGACACTTTTATAGGTCAGTCTTTTCATGATGAGATTTCAAAATCTCTTTCTTCAAGTCAAACTGACTTCAACAATCAAAGGTCAGACAATGACCTTTCACCTTCAATTTTTGACCAAGGTCACGACCAAATGTCAAGGTCACAACTTTGTCAAGAACAGCACAGTGATCCTGAAATCTCGCCTTTATTTGAAAGGGCTTTAGATGAAAATGAAATTTCTCAGGTTCCTGTTTGTTTTTATGTCAAAAGTGACATCTTAATGAGAAAATGGCGTCCTCCTGATGTTTCAGCGGAAGACGAATGGACCATAAATCACCAAATTGTGGTTCCTAAGGCTTATCGTCCTGAAATCTTAAACTTGGCCCATGAAACTCCCATGTCAGGTCATTTAGGGATAAATAAGACTTACCAAAAAATTCTCAAGCATTTCTACTGGCCAGGATTAAAATCTGATGTTTCCCAACATTGCAAATCCTGTCACACTTGTCAAATGGTAGGAAAACCTAATCAGACTATTCCAAAAGCTAATTTACAGCCTATTCCTGCATTTGATGAACCATTTAGTAGGATTATCATTGACTGTGTAGGTCCGTTACCCAAGACTAAATCAGGTTGCCAATATCTCTTGACTATAATGTGTGCTTCAACACGTTTTCCTGAAGCAATTCCACTCAGGAATATCAAGACGAAAACAATAGTTAAGGCCCTTGTAAAGTTTTTCACACTTGTAGGTCTTCCAAAATCAGTCCAATCAGATCAGGGTTCCAATTTTATGTCAGGAACATTTCAGCAAGTAATGCATGAACTTGGCATTAAACAATACAAGTCATCAGCTTATCATCCTGAAAGTCAAGGTGCTTTGGAAAGATTCCATCAAACTTTGAAGAACATGATCAGATCTTACTGTTTTGACACCGAAAAAGATTGGGATGAAGGCATACATTTGCTATTATTTGCTGTCAGAGAGTCAGTACAAGAGTCTCTTGGGTTCAGTCCGTTTGAACTTGTTTTCGGACACACTGTTCGTGGACCTTTAAAACTTATGAAAGAGAAGTTTCTTTCAAGTAATGACAGTCCTTTGAACTTACTTCAGTATGTGTCTGACTTCAAAACTAGATTGACAAAAGCTTGGGAAGTTGCTCGGTCCAATCTTAAGTCAGCTCAGAGCAAAATGAAGTTGCATTTTGATGAAAATGCTCAGAACAGAAATTTTGACCCTGGAGACAAGGTGATTGCTCTTTTGCCCATTCCTGGCAGGCCATTACAAGCTAGATATTATGGTCCATATACTGTTGAGAAAAAGTTAAGTGATGTAAATTACATTGTTAACACTCCTGGGAGGCGCAAGCAAAAACAATTATGTCATATTAACATGCTTAAAAAGTACATTGATAGGGATAGTGATAGTTCAGTTATTTCATCAGTAAGCATAGTTAATTCTGTCCCTCATGAACAAAATCAGACAGACTTTGAAGAAATGAACTCTGTGAACTGTGAACCATTATCCTCAAAACTCCAGAATTCTGACATTCTGCATGACCTCGATCAGAAACTGTCACATCTAGATCCGGACAAGAAACATGAACTAAAACAATTAATTCTTGAATATGAGCACTTATTTCCGGACATTCCATCCAGAACCGATAAAATCTACCATGATGTAGACATTATTGAAGGAGCAAAACCGGTGAAACAACATCCGTATAGACTTCATCCTGAAAGACAACAATATCTCAGGAAAGAAGTTAAGTATTTGCTGGACAATGACTTTATAGAACCTAGTCAAAGTGAATGGAGTTCTCCTTGTATACTTGTTCCAAAATCTGATGGGACATTTCGAATGTGCACAGACTATAGAAAAGTAAATTCTGTCACAAAAACTGACACATTTCCTATACCAAGAATTGACGACTGCATCGACAACATTGGTCACGCCAAATATGTGACAGAATTCGATCTTTTGAAAAGGTTTTGGCAGATTCCATTTATAGACAGTCCAAAGGAGATTTTAGAATGTGTTGCGGCCTTGAATTCTCTCTGGAGAATTCTACATTCTCTTTGGAGAATTTAAAAGAACTTTCGTTTAGTTCGTTTCTTTTCTAGAGAAAAGTTTATTATATCATTCTCTAGAAACCTGGAGAATTTCCTTAGATGTATAAATATAGGTCCCAGTTCAGTCGTAGGTATTCAGAAATTTGAAGTGATTTAAAGTATAAAATTTTGGTTGTTTCACTAGTGTTTTGGATTAGAATAAAAGTGTGGATTAAAATATACATGTGCTCATATTCTGGTTACTGGATTGTGGACTTACATTTGAGGGACAAGGACTTATTTGACATTAACTTTGTAACTTTGTAAGTTATTTATTTATTTATTTACTTATCTGTTTGTTTGTTTTTATGTATTTGCAGCATTTATTTGTTTGATTAAATATTGTTAAGTTTAAATTACTTGGTTGTTTTTCGCTGTACCTGTCTAGTTACGCTAGGTCGTAACAGATTTTGGGGGCTCGGCCGGGATTGAACATTTTGTGCACCTATTTTATTCTGAATCTGAAAAGATATTTATTGTTTGTCATACCAGCAAAAAGCAACCATGTCATTCAAACTTGAAGATTTCATTGCTGCGCCTTCTCAAGAGCTGTTAAACTTGGCCAAAAAGAGTGATCTTTTAGACATTGCTAGTCATTATAGCATACCTGATGTCAAAACATCTATGTTAAAACGTGAAATTAAGAATGTTATCATTCAGTTTCTTGTTGATGAGGAATTTTTTGAACCCTCAGCTACATCTCTAATTATGGTCTCACAAACCGACATACAGTTGAAAGAGTTAGAATTAAAAAGGCATCTTGAACTGGAAAAATTAAGATTAGAGTTTGAAGAAAAAAGAAGGGCAGATAAGGAAGAAAGGGAAGAAAAACTTGCAAGAGATAAGGCTGAAAGGGAAGAAAAACTTGCAAGAGATAAGGCTGAAAGGGAGGAAAGAATACAAATAGAAAAGTTAGAGCTTGAAAAAGAAAAGTTAGCATTTGAAGAAAGGGAAAGAGAAAAACAAAGAGAAATGGAAGAAAGACAGAAAGAAAAACAAAGAGAAATGGAAGAAAGAGAGAAAGAAAAACAAAGGGAAATGGAAGAACGAGAAAAGGAAAAACACAGAGAAATGTTAAAAGAAATAGAACTTGAAAAAGAAAGAATGCATTATGATATTAAAATGAAAGAGCTTGAATTAAGCAGTAAATCAATGCCTCCTGTGTCTTTTGATCCTAGTAAAGTATTTGATGTTACAAAGCATATCAGGCTCGTTCCTCCATTTCAAGAAAAAGAAGTAGATAAGTACTTTTTACATTTTGAGAAGGTAGCAGAAAATTTGAAATGGCCAAAAGAGCATTGGACCTTGCTTCTACAGAGTGTTGTTATTGGTAAAGCTCGAGAAATTTACACTCAGCTTCCACTTGATCAAAGTTCAGATTATGACACAGTCAAAAATCTGATTCTTAAGGCTTATGAGTTAGTACCTGAAGCTTATAGGCAGAAATTCAGAAATTGTAGGAAAGAACATGACCAAACCCATGTAGAATTTGCTAGAACTAAGGAGCAATTATTTGATAGGTGGTGTTCTACAAAGGATGTAAAGTCTGATCATGCAAAATTAAGACAGCTCATGCTTGTTGAAGAGTTCAAACGATGCATACACTCTGATGTCAAATCTTTTCTTGACGAAAGGGAAGTAGAAACTTTAGATGTAGCAGCATGATTAGCTGATGATTATGCTTTGACTCATAAGGTGTCTTTTGTAAATAAGCCTTACAAGAAACCTTTTAACCCTCAATTTAAACCTAATACACCTCAGTCAAAACCATTTAACCCTCAACAGAGAAATAATTCTCCTCAACCTAATCCACAACCACAAGCTGGACAAACAGCTGATAGTTCCAGTCCTTCACATAATCCTAAAAATAAAGATACTAGTGAAAACAAAGGTCAAAGATCCTCATACTCACCCCGGCTGTTTTGCAATTATTGTAAAGGTGACGGTCACGTCATTTCTGAATGTGAAACTTTGAAAAGAAGAAAAGAGAGACAAAATCAAAATAATTCTAGACCAACAGGTCTTACTTCTTTAAGGTCAAAACCACAGTCGATTATTCAGGATGAAAATCCTATTTTGGCCAAAACGTCTGCGACTGATTGTATTATGGAGATTTATGAACCATTCTTATCAGAAGGTTTTGTGTCACTTACTAGTGATTCTGCCCAGTCTACCCCTATTAAAATCTTACGAGATACCGGAGCTTCTCAGTCTCTTATTTTAGCAGATACCCTGCCTTTTTCCGAGAAGACTTCAACTGGGACAAGTGTCCTTATTCAGGGAGTAGAGTGTGGATTTGTTAATGTACCGCTCCATAACATTTATTTGTCTTCAGACTTAGTTTCTGGTCCTGTGGCTGTAGGTATTAGGCCTTCTTTACCTTTTAAAGGTGTTCACTTGCTATAAGGCAATGACTTAGCCGGAGATAAGGTTGTGGTAAACCCACTTTTGACCAATACACCTTGTGAGGATCAATTGCCTGATCCCATTGAGCAGGAAATTCCTGATCTTTACCCTTCATGTGCCGTTACAAGGGCTATGGCAAAGAAAGTCAAATTGAATGATGGGATACAGGATATTGACTTAACTGACACTTTTATAGGTCAGTCTTTTCATGATGAGATTTCAAAATCTCTTTCTTCAAGTCAAACTGACTTCAACAATCAAAGGTCAGACAATGACCTTTCACCTTCAATTTTTGACCAAGGTCACGACCAAATGTCAAGGTCACAACTTTGTCAAGAACAGCACAGTGATCCTGAAATCTCGCCTTTATTTGAAAGGGCTTTAGATGAAAATGAAATTTCTCAGGTTCCTGTTTGTTTTTATGTCAAAAGTGACATCTTAATGAGAAAATGGCGTCCTCCTGATGTTTCAGCGGAAGACGAATGGACCATAAATCACCAAATTGTGGTTCCTAAGGCTTATCGTCCTGAAATCTTAAACTTGGCCCATGAAACTCCCATGTCAGGTCATTTAGGGATAAATAAGACTTACCAAAAAATTCTCAAGCATTTCTACTGGCCAGGATTAAAATCTGATGTTTCCCAACATTGCAAATCCTGTCACACTTGTCAAATGGTAGGAAAACCTAATCAGACTATTCCAAAAGCTAATTTACAGCCTATTCCTGCATTTGATGAACCATTTAGTAGGATTATCATTGACTGTGTAGGTCCGTTACCCAAGACTAAATCAGGTTGCCAATATCTCTTGACTATAATGTGTGCTTCAACACGTTTTCCTGAAGCAATTCCACTCAGGAATATCAAGACGAAAACAATAGTTAAGGCCCTTGTAAAGTTTTTCACACTTGTAGGTCTTCCAAAATCAGTCCAATCAGATCAGGGTTCCAATTTTATGTCAGGAACATTTCAGCAAGTAATGCATGAACTTGGCATTAAACAATACAAGTCATCAGCTTATCATCCTGAAAGTCAAGGTGCTTTGGAAAGATTCCATCAAACTTTGAAGAACATGATCAGATCTTACTGTTTTGACACCGAAAAAGATTGGGATGAAGGCATACATTTGCTATTATTTGCTGTCAGAGAGTCAGTACAAGAGTCTCTTGGGTTCAGTCCGTTTGAACTTGTTTTCGGACACACTGTTCGTGGACCTTTAAAACTTATGAAAGAGAAGTTTCTTTCAAGTAATGACAGTCCTTTGAACTTACTTCAGTATGTGTCTGACTTCAAAACTAGATTGACAAAAGCTTGGGAAGTTGCTCGGTCCAATCTTAAGTCAGCTCAGAGCAAAATGAAGTTGCATTTTGATGAAAATGCTCAGAACAGAAATTTTGACCCTGGAGACAAGGTGATTGCTCTTTTGCCCATTCCTGGCAGGCCATTACAAGCTAGATATTATGGTCCATATACTGTTGAGAAAAAGTTAAGTGATGTAAATTACATTGTTAACACTCCTGGGAGGCGCAAGCAAAAACAATTATGTCATATTAACATGCTTAAAAAGTACATTGATAGGGATAGTGATAGTTCAGTTATTTCATCAGTAAGCATAGTTAATTCTGTCCCTCATGAACAAAATCAGACAGACTTTGAAGAAATGAACTCTGTGAACTGTGAACCATTATCCTCAAAACTCCAGAATTCTGACATTCTGCATGACCTCGATCAGAAACTGTCACATCTAGATCCGGACAAGAAACATGAACTAAAACAATTAATTCTTGAATATGAGCACTTATTTCCGGACATTCCATCCAGAACCGATAAAATCTACCATGATGTAGACATTATTGAAGGAGCAAAACCGGTGAAACAACATCCGTATAGACTTCATCCTGAAAGACAACAATATCTCAGGAAAGAAGTTAAGTATTTGCTGGACAATGACTTTATAGAACCTAGTCAAAGTGAATGGAGTTCTCCTTGTATACTTGTTCCAAAATCTGATGGGACATTTCGAATGTGCACAGACTATAGAAAAGTAAATTCTGTCACAAAAACTGACACATTTCCTATACCAAGAATTGACGACTGCATCGACAACATTGGTCACGCCAAATATGTGACAGAATTCGATCTTTTGAAAAGGTTTTGGCAGATTCCATTTATAGACAGTCCAAAGGAGATTTTAGAATGTGTTACTACAGAAAGACAATTTCGAAATAAACTGAAAGCGCTGAAATGTTGCTTGGTTCGCTTGGTTAATAGTTTGATTTTCGGTCTGGATGGGTGTAAAGCTTACATCGACGATGCCATCATCTACAGTGAAGAGTGGAAACAACACCTGGAGATCATCAGAGAATTCTTCAAAAGACTCAGTGATGCTAAACTGACAATAAACTTACCGAAAAGGTAAAAAAAAAACAACACTCACTCCATTTTCATCTGGAATTATCCACAAAGTGCTCATAGAATTTTCTATACTTCTAAATTATATAACAGTGATAAAAATAATCAATGACATTCTTCTACAAAGTTCTAGATAATAAATTGTAGAAACATAGAAAAGAAATATATATTAATCAAGGTTACTCCCCTTTGATTATATATATAAATAATAAGTAATAGCTTTAAAAAGAATCAATATTATTGAATCAATTATATATAACACTTCCCTTCTTCAATGAAAAGAAAGTTTTATGAAATAAAACTTTCTTTTGCAATACTCATATGCAAACATACAAGGCAAAACTGTCAAGCTCTTGAAAGGGTGTCTGGAATTATATTATCTCTACCTTTTATGTGTCTAATGTCAAGATTGTGCTCTTGCAACATGAGACTTATGCTCTAGCTAATACTCAGATGGAGTCTATTTTTCAGATTAACAGTGTAAATAGAGCTGAAACACTTTTAAGTATGGCCCAAACTGAACAAAAAACTCTGACAAGCCTTATTCCAAACATACCTGACCTTCTTATCATAAAGTAAATTTGTCAAAGGCTCAGCTATAACTGAAAAATTATTACAGAACTTTCTGTAATATCCAGCCATACCCAAAAAGCGCATCAGTTGCCGTTTTCCTGTAGGTACAGGAAAATCTGATATAGCCTCAACTTTGGCTTCTACAGGTCTGACCTGACCTTGTCCAACAATATGTCCTAGAAATGTCAAACTAGCATGGCAAAATTCACTTTTCGGTAAGTTTATTGTCAGTTTAGCATCACTGAGTCTTTTGAAGAATTCTCTGATGATCTCCAGGTGTTGTTTCCACTCTTCACTGTAGATGATGGCATCGTCGATGTAAGCTTTACACCCATCCAGACCGAAAATCAAACTATTAACCAAGCGAACCAAGCAACATTTCAGCGCTTTCAGTTTATTTCGAAATTGTCTTTCTGTAGTAACACATTCTAAAATCTCCTTTGGACTGTCTATAAATGGAATCTGCCAAAACCTTTTCAAAAGATCGAATTCTGTCACATATTTGGCGTGACCAATGTTGTCGATGCAGTCGTCAATTCTTGGTATAGGAAATGTGTCAGTTTTTGTGACAGAATTTACTTTTCTATAGTCTGTGCACATTCGAAATGTCCCATCAGATTTTGGAACAAGTATACAAGGAGAACTCCATTCACTTTGACTAGGTTCTATAAAGTCATTGTCCAGCAAATACTTAACTTCTTTCCTGAGATATTGTTGTCTTTCAGGATGAAGTCTATACGGATGTTGTTTCACCGGTTTTGCTCCTTCAATAATGTCTACATCATGGTAGATTTTATCGGTTCTGGATGGAATGTCCGGAAATAAGTGCTCATATTCAAGAATTAATTGTTTTAGTTCATGTTTCTTGTCCGGATCTAGATGTGACAGTTTCTGATCGAGGTCATGCAGAATGTCAGAATTCTGGAGTTTTGAGGATAATGGTTCACAGTTCACAGAGTTCATTTCTTCAAAGTCTGTCTGATTTTGTTCATGAGGGACAGAATTAACTATGCTTACTGATGAAATAACTGAACTATCACTATCCCTATCAATGTACTTTTTAAGCATGTTAATATGACATAATTGTTTTTGCTTGCGCCTCCCAGGAGTGTTAACAATGTAATTTACATCACTTAACTTTTTCTCAACAGTATATGGACCATAATATCTAGCTTGTAATGGCCTGCCAGGAATGGGCAAAAGAGCAATCACCTTGTCTCCAGGGTCAAAATTTCTGTTCTGAGCATTTTCATCAAAATGCAACTTCATTTTGCTCTGAGCTGACTTAAGATTGGACCGAGCAACTTCCCAAGCTTTTGTCAATCTAGTTTTGAAGTCAGACACATACTGAAGTAAGTTCAAAGGACTGTCATTACTTGAAAGAAACTTCTCTTTCATAAGTTTTAAAGGTCCACGAACAGTGTGTCCGAAAACAAGTTCAAACGGACTGAACCCAAGAGACTCTTGTACTGACTCTCTGACAGCAAATAATAGCAAATGTATGCCTTCATCCCAATCTTTTTCGGTGTCAAAACAGTAAGATCTGATCATGTTCTTCAAAGTTTGATGGAATCTTTCCAAAGCACCTTGACTTTCAGGATGATAAGCTGATGACTTGTATTGTTTAATGCCAAGTTCATGCATTACTTGCTGAAATGTTCCTGACATAAAATTGGAACCCTGATCTGATTGGACTGATTTTGGAAGACCTACAAGTGTGAAAAACTTTACAAGGGCCTTAACTATTGTTTTCGTCTTGATATTCCTGAGTGGAATTGCTTCAGGAAAACGTGTTGAAGCACACATTATAGTCAAGAGATATTTATGATACAATAATACACTTAACATGACATGGTGGAAGCAGCAACAAAATACAAATTGTGAAAAATTTAGTGCTTGAAATATTGAAAAGTACAATTTCAGGATGGGGGTGATGTCTTGTTGATTTCGGTACAACTGTATTAGATGTGTGGCACGAGTTATACAAAAAGTAATTAAAAAAGTATATAATGCATAAAGATAACTAAATAAATACTTAATGGCACAAATTTTGAAGTAATATGTAAGCTTTATATGCTATATTGCAAAATACGCACTTTTATTATTAACAATATAATATGCACAAAATATAATGTGAACATAATATATATCTTGTGACTCTATTTAAGCGTAAATAGGTTATCAATTATACAAGGGGAACTAACTGAGTAATAAATGATTTACATTTTTTGAAACGAATATCTTCCCTTTACATGTTATATTGGCCGGAACACGGCGAAGTCCAGCACAGGTGCATATAGAATTCTGAAAACGGCTAAGTGACAGGTTTGTGCACATCTGGCCTTGTGTTATATATAATTGATTCAATAATATTGATTCTTTTTAAAGCTATTACTTATTATTTATATATATATAATCAAAGGGGAGTAACCTTGATTAATATATATTTCTTTTCTATGTTTCTACAATTTATTATCTAGAACTTTGTAGAAGAATGTCATTGATTATTTTTATCACTGTTATATAATTTAGAAGTATAGAAAATTCTATGAGCACTTTGTGGATAATTCCAGATGAAAATGGAGTGAGTGTTGTTTTTTTTTTACCATAAGTTAAAAATATATTTGGACTATGTATCTCGAAGGGTCTAGTGGACTTTCGTTTAGTCTTGATGGTCGTTGCGGCCTTGAATTCTCTCTGGAGAATTCTAAATTCTCTTTGGAGAATTTAAAAGAACTTTCGTTTAGTTCGTTTCTTTTCTAGAGAAAAGTTTATTATATCATTCTCTAGAAACCTGGAGAATTTCCTTAGATGTATAAATATAGGTCCCAATTCAGTCGTAGGTATTCAGAAATTTGAAGTGATTTAAAGTATATAATTTTGGTTGTTTCACTAGTGTTTTGGATTAGAATAAAAGTGTGGATTAAAATATACATGTGCTCATATTCTGGTTACTGGATTGTGGACTTACATTTGAGGGACAAGGACTTATTTGACATTAACTTTGTAAGTTATTTATTTATTTATTTACTTATCTGTTTGTTTGTTTTTATGTATTTGCAGCATTTATTTGTTTGATTAAATATTGTTAAGTTTAAATTACTTGGTTGTTTTTCGCTGTACCTGTCTAGTTACGCTAGGTCGTAACACTTGTTTTAGAAGGAGATACAGGTGGGTGCATGGTCAACTGGTATTCATTTCCCACTCTAGGAATTGATACTTATTTTTTTTGTTATGCAACGGCCCAGCAGTGATTTCTTCGCGCTTTAAGCACGTGATACTTGTGCAAGTATAACCGGTCAGCTCGTTAAAACTGAAATTCACGGGCCAGGCAACTGTTTCATTCTATGTTTTTCATGGGGATATGAGTTTGATCGGAGTAAAAAGAAAGTGCATATTTAACATCAAAATTTGATGGCATACACATATACAGAGATAAAAAAGATTTTGGTAGGCTGCAGAACAGACGTTCAGTAAGTGACATTTTTTCCAAATGGACTCTAATATTATGGGCATGCTATTATGGCATGCCATTATAATGTTTACTTTATAATATTATCTGAGCCGCCTCGTGCCAGAACCAACAATGTGGCCTCCGAATAGGTCTGACACAAACCGAGCTGTACAAGCGCAGAAGATGGCCAGAAGCTGGAAATTTTGGATTAAGAAAGAATATCCATGTAACGAAAAACGAAGGCGCCTATCAGCTTCGCAGTTACTGTGAAGCTGATCTGCGCCCTTGTTTTCGCCGGTGCAGATTGATGGTTCTGCCACGTGGAGGCTCATTTGTAGCTTTTTGTGTTCTTTCAAGATAAAAGTGACCATGAAATACGAAGGACAGTCACTTAGTTGTACTATACAGCTCATCATTTGCCATTTGCGTTTCAATGTACAGGTACCGTTCTAAATATATGCCATAAAATAATTTCATCAGCAGACTGTACATACAGCTTGAAATTCTTGTGTGTGTGTGTGTGTGTGTGTGTGTGTGTGTGTGTGTGTGTGTGTGTGTGTGATATTTACACGAGTTGACAAGGTTATACGTCCAGCAATAATTTGCACAGTCGCATGATGATGCGATTAGCCGTCTGTACCTCTCCTCTTCCACCGAAAGCGAAACGGAGGAGGAGAAATTCACGGCGGATCGCAACACATCAATGTATTTTAACAATGCGTCTACTTCGTATATATGTGTTTCGTTTTACAATCGTTTGAAGCCCGTCTACGCAGTAAGACGCCACTGTTAAATATATATATTTGACAGAATCTTGATAGTGGTGGAAATTCGGATCATATATGCCTACAGGCTGATACATGTAGTATTGAGCAAACATGGAAGGAATGATATTAAAACAAAGCTCGGTTGATTCTGTCTGCAAGTATGTTTTGTTTAGTTAAACAGAAAAATTTGATACTGTATTAGATTGGAAATATGTACACGTTGTACATAGGTTTCTTGTTCGTGCTGGTAGTTATCTAAAATTATCGAATATTATCTTTAAGAACATACACAGTTTCTTCAACGTTCCTTCATTTGAGGTTTGTACTAGTTGACATGCTCGGTCGTGTTAAGAAATAAGGTTTTAGAAATTTCGTTCTTTCCTGGTCAAAGAAGGAGCACTTAAAAATATAGTGAACTCGTCTCCAACATCACGGATATTGCACAATGGGCATAGTTGTTCATTTCTAGCGTTACGTTCGTTTCTAGCGGTACGTTCATTTCTAGCGTTTCTTTCCCAACGGCTTGTTTCAACCGGTAATTTATGATTTGCAGTTCTTAGTTTAAAAATTAGTAGATACGATTTACGTGGTAATATTGTAAAATATTTTTCTAATTCGAGGTTTTGTTTGAAACTAAAGTACACCAACGCTTTGTGAGACTGTGACTCTTTAGCGCGCCATTCTTGGATGAATTGAGATACTAGGATGCGTTTAGTGAGGTGAGACAGGGAATTCGATTGAATATTTTGTTGTAGCTGCCAAAGGTCGGGACGGCCTATTTGATTTAATATTGATTTAATATGAGAGATCCATGTGGAAGAAAAAGTCTGCGTGTGTATTAAACATTGATAGATGAGAAAAGAAATTTTGATACCCTTGCTTTTAATAATTTTATTCCAATAGCCTATCATTCTTGACTTAACTATTATATTTATTGGAGTTCTCCCTAATTCACCACAGAGCATGTAAAGAGGAGTACTCTTTCTCGCTAGTGTGATTCTACGAAGGAAGTCACTTTGTACTTTTTCAATTAGATCGAGATTTTCGTAACCCCATACTTCGCAGGAGTATGTAAGTATCGGTACAATTGTGTGGTCAAATAGTTTCAGTTGCAAGTCTAAAGGAATATCTAAATTATTTATTTTTATAAAGAGTAGGTTCATAGCTTTTTTAGCTTGTTGTGCTATATGTTTCCTTGTGTTAAAGAAACTGCCAGATTGCGAGAACCAAACGCCGAGATATTTATATTTATCAACAATTTCGATTTCTTTATTATCAATGATAAAGCTAAAATTTGAGTTCGTCTGTTTGTTGCCTCCAAAAATAATAATCTTTGTTTTATCTATATTTATATGTAATTTCCATGTTTGACAATATTCCGAAAAAGCATCCAGACACTTTTGCATATCTTCAGGGCTGTCTGCCATTAACACCGCGTCGTCAGCATATAGTAAGGTAAAGAGTCTCATGTATATCATTATTTCGTCATCTGTAATATCAATTGTTAATCCATTAAGATTTCTGTGTAATAAAAAGTGCTCAAGGTCATTTAAATACAAGGAAAAGAGGATTGGCGAGAGATTTTCTCCCTGTCTAACACCACATTCACAGGCAAAGAAAGCTGAGTGTTCATTATTAACAGAAACGCTAGATTTGATTCCTTGATACATGTTATGTATTATACGAAATATTTTTCCATTTATTGATTCTTTCAATAATTTTCCCCATAATCCAATTCGCCAGACAGTATCGAATGCTTTGGAAAAATCTATAAAAGTACAAAACAATTTTTTCTTTTTTGATTTCAGTAATTCGATTATTGCATTTAAAGTAAATATGTGATCTGTTGTTGCATATCCATGACGGAATCCTAATAGCCTAACAGGATATGCTTCATCAGATGAGTCACAACACGAGAAAACTAACATTGCGGTTTCTGACCAGGTTTGACTCAAACCAGGCTGTGCAGCTGCTGATGATGGCCAGAGACTGTAAATTTTGGATTAAGAAAGTAGAGGAACTGTACTATCCTTGTAGCAAAAACAAAGGCGCTGATCAGCTTCGTGGTCACCACGAAGCTGATCTGCGTCTTTGTTTTTGCATATGCAATACATTGTTTTTCTCATGACGCGGCTCACATGATATTACTTTCCAGGCTGTTAGGTCAGATATTCTGTTGGTGTGTATATGTGGGTATGATGTTAGCAGTGTGTGTCTCTAGATGTTACATAGCCACTCACTTTCCCCATCAGGTTGTGTTTGGAGTAGCTGCTGGTATGTGATTCAGGGATAAAAAGTTTTAATAGTATGTGTATTAAGCCTGAGGCTGATTTCAACATAGTAAAAGGCCAGTTTACCAAGGCTGCATATCAAAAGTGTGAAAAGCATACAGTGGTACTATATAAAATGCTTGACAAATTCAGGTATGATTATCAAAATTAATGGACTTAAAGGCAATCAGCTAATTAGTGATCTTTCTTGGACAGCTAATGCTATTTTAGCCACACTGTTTGAAATAAGTATCATGAGCTTGTAAAAGGACACTATGGGCTCCTGTTATTTGAGCCACATCACAGGAAGGCCCACATTTTGCTTATCATCTGGAAAACATGTCTGTGAAATGTATACCACCTTATACCCCGCTTTTACATAGTAAAACTGGGGTATGCTGGGATTAACCTATTTTTCTTCTTATTGATCCAAAACATAAATTGTGGGTAATTGTTTGAATGGCCTCGCCGAGGTGGTTCTAACATGTACCCACAATCAATATTTTGAACAAAAATATTCAAAATATCAAAATAAATTTTGATGACATTTTCAATTTTTACTGATGAAAAAATTCTGTATATTGCATGGGCAAATTTTCATAATGGCAAAAACAAATATGCAGCTGATCAGCAACTTCGTTTTGCTACTTGGATTCTTCATTACAGCTTCTTTTTTTTTAAAAAAATCCGAAATTTTAAGCTTCTAGCCTTCTTTTGTGACTGTATAGAATAGTATGTGTCAGACCTTGTCATATTCCTCGAAGACCCTTTTTCTTGTGGCATGGCGCATTTATAACAAGTATCTGATCACTCTTTAATTCCAGGAATCATTCTGACAGTGACCTTCACCTTGGTCCAGACAGAGAAGTTTGGTCTCAAACAGTACTTTATAACAAGTATTCTCATAATTGCAACTTGTGTGGCCACCTACTTCACTATGAAAGGTCTGAGGTTTGATCCCCAGTGGTCCATCGAAGCAGCTACCCGGTGGTGTGCCAGGCCTGAGTGGGTGTACTGGGATACCACACCCTTCAATGCTATTTTTAGAGATGCTGGAAGCATTTTGGGTAAGAATGGTATATATAGCTGCTGATTGTGAATGTAAAGAGCTGAAACAACCAAACAAAATGAATTTCTTATACTTTAAACACAGAAGTTGAATTGTCAAATTGACTTCAAAGGAGGTGTAAAGCCCGAAAAATCACTGACTGGATAGACAGTTAATTGTCCTGCAGTAGATCTGATCTCAGTGGGCCTTTAAACATTCCTAGATCAGGGCCCAGTTGTTCAAAATTAACGACAGCGTTTGTTAATAATTCATTAAAATTTCGAACATGAATTGTACAAATACACTGTTATTTTTTAGCTCGCCTGCACGAAGTGCATAGAGCTATTGTAGTCACCTCGGTCGTCCCCGTGTACGTGTACGTCCGCGTCCGCGTCACACTTTCGGTTAAAGTTTTTTATTAGTCTATATCTCTTGACCATATTGATAGATTGAGTTGATACTTTGCATGTTGCTAGATATTGGTCTGAAGTTTTATGCAGTACCATCATGACCCACCCTGGGTGACCTTGAGGTCAAGGTCACAGACTTAGAAATTTTGTGTTTAAGTTTTTGGTTAAAGTTTTTGTAAGTCTATATCTCTTGACCATATTGATAGATTGAGTTGATACTTTGCATGTTGCTAGATATTGGTCTGAAGTTTTATGCAGTACCATCATGACCTACCCTGGGTGACCTTGAGGTCAAGGTCACGGACTCAAGGTCAAGGTCACGGACTTAGAAATTTTGTGTTTAAGTTTTTGGTTAAAGCTTTTGTAAGTCTATATCTCTTGACCATATTGATGGATTGAGTTGATACTTTGCATGTTGCCAGATATTGGTCTGAAGTTTTATGCAGTACCATCATGACCCACTCTCGGTGACCTTGAGGTCAAGGTCACAGACTTAAAAATTTTGTGTTTAAGGTTTTGATTTAAGTTTTTGTAAGTCTATATCTCTTGACCATGTTGATTGATGGAGTTGATACTTTGCATGTTGGTAGATATTGGTCTGAAGTTTTATGCAGTACCATCATGACCTACCCTGGGTGACCTTGAGGTCAAGGTCAAAGACTTGGAAATTTTGTGTTAAAGTTTTTGGTTAAAGTCTAAATCTCTTGAACATGTTGATGGATAAAGTTGATACTTGCATGTTGATAGATATTGGTCTCAGGTTTTATGCTGTACATCACAACTCACCTGGATGACCTTGAGGTCAGGGTCACTGACTTGGAAGTTTTGTGTTTAAGTTTTGGTTAATGTTTTTATAAGTCTATATCTCTTGAACATGTAGATTGATCAAGTTGATACTTTGCATTGGTCTGAAGTTTTATGTTGTACCATCATGACCCACCTGAGTGACCTTGAGGCCAAGGTCATGGGTCATAGATTTTAACAGATGTAGTGGCAAAGCACAAGTCAGGCGAGCTACGCTGTCCTGCGACAGCAATGCAAAGGATTCTCAAATTTTATTAACAAAAATTAACAGTGTCTTTGCTTATGTAGTTGGCGTTTACTTAACAAGTCGAGGTCTTAACAATGACGTTAAGCTAACAAAGTTTTGAACAACTGGCCCCAGGCTGTCATAAGGTCTTCACTGGTAGTACTGTAGTTGAATCTGATTTTTTTTTTAGTTTATAATATGCTGATCTGTGTAGTAGCTTTGTACCATTCTATTTTAACAGGAATTGTAGCACATTTCTATTATGTCCGAAAGTTTAGTAGGAATGAATAGTTTAGTATGCTGTATATTTCGTTCTTTCCAGGTTATGGTATATACCACTACATGTTCCTGGCATCAGACACCAAACAGACTACAGAACAAACAGGCTGGCTGGTCAGAGGTCTACACTGCGCACTAGCACTTACTATATGTTTGATGCTGGAAAATCTAAAACTACCTAAGGACACACATATAGTATTGTTTTATTCTTTTACATTCTCAAAATTTTGTGTTTTGGCCTTAGCTGTTGGCATGGTAACAAAGTTATTTGTAGGTCAAACCAACAAAAATGGCACAAAAATGAAACGGAGCTGACGCCAAACTTTGTTAATGGCTATAGTTTTAATTTGTTGCTCAGGTTTTCTTATCTGGTTTAAGTATGAAAGCTTGAGTAACTAATGTTGGACCAAATGAACAGAAGTTAGCAGTATTTAAGGTGATGGTGTCACTATAATATATGAGCTGCCACATGGAAAAACCAACAATCTGCATAGGCGAAAACAAAGACGCAGATCAGCTTCGCGGTAACCATGAAGCTGATCAGCGCCTTTGTTTTCGCTACTCGGATAGTACAATTCCTCCTCTACTTAAATCGGAAATTTCAAGCTTCTAGCTCTTTTCTGTGCTTGTACAGGTCGGTTTGTGTGGGACCTGTTCGGAAACCACATTGTTGGTTTTCCCACAAGGCGGCTCATATATTATGAGCCTGTATGTGAAAAAACCAACAATTTGGGTTCTGACCAGGCCTGACACAAACTGGGCTGTATAGTCACAGAAGCTGGTTAGAGGGTGGAAATTTTTTTATTGACAAAGTAGAGGAATTGTACTATCTGTGTAGCGAAAACGAAGGCGCAGATCAGCTTCGAAGCAACTTACTTCGAAGCTGATCTGCGCCTTTGTTTTCGCCTATGCATATTGTTGGTTTTCTCATGCGGCAGCTCATATATATTGTATCACAAAGTGATCATTCCAAGTTTTTTTTCTAGTCTATTAATTATTATTTGTGGCAGTCTAACTGTCTAGTTTTTGTCTGAAAATGTTTATTGCTATAGTTTTAAACTATTGTTGTTGAGAAGTATTTTAGCTATGTCCTGAAAAAACCAAAACCTGCTATTTGCATATGTTAAGACAAAGACAGAGATCAGCTGTGCTGTAACTGCACAGTTGATCAGTGTCTTTGTTTTCACTTCATGGACAGTACAACCACATTCCTTATATTCACAATTTTTAGCTTCTGGCCATCAGTGACTGAGTAGGCCACTTTGTGTCGGACTTGGTTGGAAAGCATGAAGACAGGTTTCTCTTGCCATGGCACATTCCAAGGAGGCTCCATTACATAGTGGTTAACCCGTTCATGCCGAATAGACTTTCCCATCGCTATCATTTGGGCGAGTAAACTTTCATTTTTAGTTGAATCAGGAGTGATTTTATAATTTTATTCAACTTTTCAGTGATTTTCTTTTAAGCCCCTGTCAGACCAGAAGGCGTTCGCGCGACATTCTTAATTTTTCTTAATTTTTCCAGAACGCCACGAGAACTCCAAGAAAAAATGATTTTATTTGTGAAAAAAGCAAGCCATGGCGTCCTCACGGCGTTCTCGTCTCGTCCAATGCGTTCCTACTGAGTTCTCACTGCGTTCTGCGGAGTTCTATGTGGCGTTCCATGGAGCTTGCACGACCTGTTCACTGCGTTTGCGCGGCGCTCTTGGCGTTCGCACCGCGCTTTCACGGCATTCGCATCGCGCTTCCACGGCGTTCGAGCACTGCTCTGACGGCTTGTAGGCAAAACAGAAACAAAGACTCACTCATTTGTACGTTTGCTTTCAAGAAGACAGTATGACTGGTAAGAGGGGAAGAAGGAAAGCGGTGACTAAAGGGAAAAGTCCGAAAAAGACAGATGACGTACCACCACAGACACTATCACCACAAGTGGAAATCAGTCCAGCACCATCACCTCAAAAACAACGGGATGAGTCCCGCAGGCGCGCCGTGAGATCGTAATGCAAACGTCGTGGTAGCCCATGGCATTTCCACGGAGTTCCCACGGCGTCCATGGAGTTCTCACGGCGTTCCCGCCGCGTTGATGAAGTTCTCACTGCGTTGCCACGGCATCCTCACGGCGTCCCCACAGCGCTCTTATTAGAACGCCGAGTGATGGCGTTTGTTTTGAGCATGTCCAAAAGAAACGCCGACCCTTGGCGTTCTAGGATTTCCCACGGCTTTCGATGGAGTTCCCACCGCGTTGCCGCGGCGTCCATGGAGTTCTCACAGCGTTCATCTTGGCGTTCTGCATTTTTGTAGAACGCCGCGAGAACGCCACCCTGGTGTGACAGGGGTTTTAAGCAAACAGAATAGCCCCAGATGGGATGCCACGTTCTGCATCTTCACATTTGGGGCTATGTCGTTTGCCTGTGTCCCATAAAAAGGATGCTAGGCTGATATGAGTTAATCATCTGTCCTTGTAAACCAGGGCCCGAGGTTATAAAACTTTTTTCATGCTCAATTCAGCTGAGACTAAAATTTATCCTGCTCATTAATTGTCAACAATTGTTGGCATTTTAACATTTATGAGCAGGATAAATTACTAGTTTTTGAGTTGTGAACCTAAATTTTCCACAATTTTTGACTATTTCAGCATTTATCAGCAGTTGAAATTTCATGCTCAGCTGATCTTGAAAAAAGATTTATAACCTCGGGGCCAGGGGTCTTGAGTTTGATCTCTGCCTTCTCCGTTTCTTCTGGAGGAGACTTTCATTACAAAAACACGCCCATGCAATATACAGAGATTTTTTTCACCTGCAAAATTTCATAAGAAACATTTTGATATTTTTCTTATTTTTGCTCTAAACATAGATTGTGGGTACATGTTAGAACCACCTCACCAAGGTGGTTCTAACGAGTACCCACACTCTATGTTTTGGAGCAAAAATAAGAAAAATAGGTATACCCCTGCATACCCCAGTTTTACTATATAAAAGTGGGGTTCAAGGAGGTATATATTGCACGGACAAGTTTTCCTGATGAAACCAAGACTGAGACCCTGTTTCACATGAACGTCGTAGCTGTTAATTTGGACATTAAACCCTAATGCAAGAATGAATATTTTTGTTTTACTGTTAGTTGTAATGTAGTATTTTTTGTTTTAAACAATTTATTTATTGAATATCTGTATTGTCTCAAATGCAGTTTTATTAAATATAAACAAATTACATGCAATTCTGTTCTGCCTTCTTGCTTTAGTTTGCTACAAGTAACTAGCCTTGATAGTGTGGCTCACTATGCCAAACATGATATGAGCCGTGACGTGAAAAAAATAGTCTTTTGGAGTTCCGACCATGTCTGACACAAACCGGCCTGTAGTCACAGAAGCAGGTTAGATGCTTGAAAGTTTGGCTATAAGTAGAAGAGGAATTGTACTATCCGAGTAGCGAAAACAAAGGCGCTGATCAGCTGTGCAGTTACTGCACAGCTGATCTGCGCCTTTGTTTTTGCATAAGCAAAAATCCGGTTTTCTCATGATGCCGCTCATATTTTTGATTGCAAAAAGCCCAATAGAACTTACACATATTAGACGGACTTTTTATTTTCAAACAACTCGGATATTGATAGGCTAATGAAAACCAAAACATTTAGCATGTGGAGCATCCCTGGCAAAGTTTGTGTAAAGGGCCCTGACCATCTGTGTAAGATGACCACCTGCTATTGCAATATGAAAAAAAATGCAAGTTCATGTATACTCCAAAACCAGGTATCCAGTGCATGTAAGCCTTTGCAAGACCATTAGTCCCTTTACTGTGCTATATTCCCATTACTCTTCAACCTCATTATAACGTACCTCACTATAATGCGGTTTTCATTATAACACAGCCATGTCATGGATCCCAAATTGATTATTTTACTATATGTCTATAGTATGTAACCTCATTATAACACAGTTTCACTTATAACACGGTCTGCGTCTATGGACCCCAAAGATAGCGTTATAATGAGGTTGTACTGTATGTCCTTCCCATTTTGTCTAACACAATGCTGAGTATTCATTTTCCTAGACTATCTCCCATCGTCAAAGTTTTAATCAGTAAAACATGCACATCTTATATTGCACATCTTCTGATGGCAGAGCTTGCCTGTTCTTTAACTTAAGAAGTGACATCAGGAAAACATGTCCGTGAAAAAAAATACCGCTTAATACCTCACTTTAATGTAGTGAAACTGGGGTATTCAGGGGTATACATACTTTTCTTATTTTTGATCCAACACATAGATTGTGTGTACTCATTAGAACTGCCTTGGCGAGGGGGTTCTAATGTACCCACAATTAATGTTTTGAGCAAAATGTTGAAAATATCAAAAATTTTCTAAAATTTCCCTTTTTTATAACTTCAGAACAATTTGTATATGAACCTCAACGCGACAAAATGTACCTTCGTCGAGGCGGTTCTAACAAGTACCCACAATCTATGTTTTGGAGCAAAAATAAGAAATATAGGTATACCCCTGAAAAACCCGTTTTTCTATATAAAAGTGGGGTATAAGGGGGTATACATTTCACGGACATGTTTTCCTGATGATATGATATTAATAGCAATATTGAATATAGGACTTGAGCCAGTCTATCATTTTCCAGCCGAAAATAATTTAAAACTCGTTTACATGCTTTAAAAATTGTACAGACCAAAAGTAGGCTAAATCTCATCAGGAAAACATGTCCGTGTAATGTATACCCCCTTGAACCCCACTTTAATATAGCAAAACTGGGGTACGCAGGGGTATACCTTTTTTTCTTATTTTTGCTCCAAAACATAGATTGTGGGTACTTGTTAGAACCGCCTCCCTGAGGCGGTTCTAACTTGTACCCACAATCAATGTTTTGAGCTAAAATAGTAAAAATATCAAAAATTTTCAACCGAAATTTTTCATTTTTTTTACAAATTTAAAAATCTCTGTATATTGCATGTTTTCGTAATGTATCCACACAATAATTATATTTTCCTGAAATTTGAATGTGGAACATATTACAAGCCTGCAAGAATTCTTAATCTGTACCAAAGGTAGATCATTGAATTGATAATTTTGTTTTAAGAAAATAAACTTGTAATTTGTTATGATAAAAGGTGAGCCCATTCTCTATTTGAAGATAAGAGAAAAATGCTTAATGAGAAACAAAATAAGCAGCATCATGACATTATATTTACATTTTTCTAAAACCTCCTTAGATGAACCATTAGATGTTCATCTGTGTTCATACTTCCATGAACAACATTGTGTCACGCGACGTGACGTAATCCAAACTTGACATCAAAAAAATATGAATCTTGCCAATCTGATTGGACGTTGTAAACGTCTACGCCGTTCCGCTGTTTGAACACACACTGTGTGTAGATTCTCTGTTTGCTGGTAAATGTGACTGCCTTGGTGATTTTTCAACAAGCGATAGAGAGAAATGAATGTAAATATAAGCAATGAAATTAATTTTTCTGTTGTTCATGGAGCTATGAACCGCAGTGGGTCGCTAGCAAAGCTTACATGAACCCCTTCGGGGTTCATTCACTTTGCACGCGACCCACTGCGGTTCATAGCTCCATGAACACCAGAAAAATGAAATTCATTTCTTAAATGAAAACTTGCCCATGCAATATACAGAGATTTTTTAAGTTTTAAAAATCGAAAATTTTTCAGCTGAAAATTTTTGATATTTTTCTTATTTTTGCTCAAAACATAGATTGTGGATACACGTTAGAGGCGGTTCTAACAAGTACCCACAATCTATGTTTTGGAACAAAAGTAAGAAAAATAGGTATACCCCTGCATACCCCAGTTTTACTATATAAAAGTGGGGTTTGAGGAGGTATACATTACATGGACATGTTTTCGTGATGAGTAGTAAAATATAAAAAGATCCTTTTGCATTGGTGAAAACTTTCAAAGGGAGATAGTATTAGCCATATTGTGCAATTTCGGGTATTGAACCCTCATCAGTGACCCTAATAAATTGGCAATGTCCGCTCTGGCCACATGTGAGACAAGCCAAGTTCTGCTTGCGGGTGTGCCAGGTGGTTTTTCTCGGGGTTCTCCCGTTTTCGCCCCACCTACTGATTGGCCCGTCTCATATGAGCTGAAATAATCTTGAAAGGGACGTAAAACTGAATCAAAAAAAAAAAAAAAATAAAAAAAAATTGGCAATGAAAGCCAGACAGTTCTACTGCAATTCCAAGAATTTATGCAAGACTAAATCAAAGACAAATTCCTAAACAAGGCCAGATAGTAAAAATATTGTTTAGAATATGTCATGTATTTTTTGAGTGCTCTGAATATTCTAACTGAAAACCTGTATTTGGGATTTCTGACCAGGTCCCACACAAACCCTCCAATACTGTCACAAAAGAAAAGTAGAAGCTTGAAATCAAAAGGGATTGTACTCACTACTGTGAAGCACTGATCAGCTTCTGTGCATTTAATTTGCGTTTGTTTTCACATAATATGATGTTAAGAGCCAGTTTTTCTCAGGATGTGGACTAAATCATTCCACTGTAGGGCAACCATGTAAATCAAATATTTTTCAAAATATTGAAGCCAATAATAATTTAATAATTGCATCTTAATTGAAAATTATGAATGTTTCATGAGGGTTTATATAATTTCATTGTTAAATCATGTTGATTCTATTGTAAGATAGAAATAAATTAAAGAATTTAATGTCAGCCAATACAATGTGTAACAAAAAAAATGAGCCGCCTCGTGGGGAAACCAACAATGTGGTTTCTGAACAGGTCTGACACAAATCAGGCTGTACAGTCGCAGAAGCAGGCTAGAAGCTTGAAATTTCGGATTTAAGAAGAAGAGGAACTGTACTATCTGTGTAGCGAAATCAAAGACGCTGATAAGCTTTGCGGTTACCGCGAAGCTGATCTGCGTCTTTGTTTTCGCATATGCAGATTGTTGGTTTTCCCGCGTGGCGGCTCATATCTTTCATAAACGTTTGAGGCACATCATCACTCATGAGAAAAGAGTAAGACACTAGCATTGATGTCCATTAGAATGATTGTTTAGCTAGATTCTTATCTTCATTAAAATTTTACTCTTGCCCTATTCCTAATTGATAAAATGTCGCATGACTTGAAAAAACAGCTCCACTGTGGGAAAACTTAGTCTGGACCTCCAACAGCACTGCAGTGTAAGAGAAGTAAAAGCATAAGACTGTCATAGCAAAACTTTAGATAAGGCTGCCATAGCAAACAAGCATTAAATAAGACTGCCTTAGCAAAACAAGCATTAAATAAGACTGCCATAGCAATACAAGCGTTAGATAAGGCTGCCATAGCGAAACAAGCATTAGATAAGACTGTCATAGAAAAACAAGCATTAGATAAGACTGTCATAGAAAAACAAGCATTAGATAAGGCTGCCATAGCGAAACAAGCATTAGATAAGACTGTCATAGAAAAACAAGCATTAAATAAGACTGCGATAGCTAAACAAGCATTAGATAAGACTGTCATAACAAAATAAGCATTAAATAAGACTGCCTTAGCAAAACAAGAATAGGATAAGACTGTCATAACAAAATAAGCATTTGATAAGATTGTCAAAGCAAAACAAGCATTAGATAAGACTGTTGTAGCAAAAGAAGCATTAGATAAGACTGCCATAGCAAAAAAAGCATTAGATAAGACTGTCATAGCAAAACAAGCATTAGATAAGACTGCCATAGCAACACAAGCATTAGATAAGACTGTCATAACAGAACAAGTATGAGATAAGAATGCCTCAGCAAAATAAGCATTAGATAAGACTGCCTTAGCAAAACAAGCATTAAATAAGACTGCCGTAGCAACACAAGTGTTAGATAAGGCTGCCATAGCAAAACAAGCATTAGATAAGACTGTCATAAAACAAGCATTAGATAAGACTGCCATAGCAAAATAAGCATTTGATAAGACTGCCTTAGCAAAACAAGCTTTAGATATATAAGGCTGCCATAGCAACACAGGCGTTAGATAAGGCTGCCATAGCGAAACAAGCATTAGATAAGACTGTCATAGCAAAACAAGCATTAGATAAGACTGCCATAGCAAAATAAGCATTTGATAAGACTGCCTTAGCAAAACAAGCATTAGATATATAAGGCTGCCATAGCAACACAGGCGTTAGATAAGGCTGCCATAGCGAAACAAGCATTAGATAAGACTGTCATAGAAAAACAAGCATTAGATAAGACTGCCATAGCAAAACAAGCATTAGATAAGACTGTCATAACAAAAACAAGCATTTGATAAGATTGTCAAAGCAAAACAAGCATTAGATAATACTGTAGTAGCAAAAGAAGCATTAGATAAGACTGTCATAGCAAAACAAACATTAAATAAGACTGCCATAGCAACACAAGCATTAGATACGACTGTCATAACAGAACAAGTATTTGATAAGAATGCCTTAGCAAAATAAGCATTAGATAAGACTGCCTTAGCAAAACAAGCATTAAATAAGACTGCTGTAGCAAAACAAGCGTTAGATAAGGCTGCCATAGCAAAACAAGCATTAGATAAGACTGTCATAGAAAGCAAGCATAAGATAGGACTGCCATAGCAAAACAAGCATTAGATAAGACGGCCATAGTCAGTATAACAGCAGTAAAAGCATAAGACTGTCATAGCAAAACCAGAGGACCAATGGTCCTGTAAACGCTCACCTGAGTCTGCTGCATATACCAATAAACATGTTTGAATATTATGGTATTTAACCCCAGTGCAGGGACAGATGAAGCCCTTGGGCCGTTTTCTTTTTTCAGAATAATCAATATTCTGTCCATTTGCCAATTTCTTGCTGGCTTTTCCCTTCAAATGACATTTTAACAGTTTTTTTCCCATTCAAATGCATGGGCAACCCATGTTGACCTTGCCATAAACTTGGTCAAGGTCATCACAGGGTCATGATTTATATATACATTGTAGTACTATAGCCATGGATGCTTCACGCCAAGTTTCATTGAAGTCAATCTATTGGTTTCAGAGAAGAAGATATTTGAAGGGTTTTTACCATATATGGGCATGGCGGCCATCTTGGTCATGTGACCTAGATTATTAATATATACATTGGTTCCCCCATCCTATAGATGCTTCACATAAAATTTGGCTTCAATTGGCCAAGTGGTTTTAGAGAAGATGTTTGAATATTATGGTAATATACATGTATATTGCCCCGGGGTGTGGGCATATGAGCCCTTAGGTCCATTTTTTTTCAGAATCATTAATATTTAGTCCTACTACCCATTTCCTGCAAGATTTTCACCTCAAATGACTTTTTAAAAGTTTTCCCCATTCCAATGCATTGGCGACCTATGTTGACCTTGTCCTAAAATAGGTCAAGGTCACCATAGGGTCATATTTTATATACACATTGTAGTACTTCAGCCATTGGTGCTTCATGCCCAGTTTCTTTGAAATTGGTCCACCAGATTCGGAGAAGAAGATTTTTGAAGGGTTTTTACCTTATATGGGCATGGCAGCCATCTTGGTCATGTGAACTAGATAATCTATATACACATTAATTCCCACATTCCATAGATGCTTCACATAAAATTTGGCTATGATTCGCCAAGCGGTTTCAGAGGAGAAGTTTGAATATTATGGTAATATACATGTATATTGCCCCGGGGTGGAGGCAGATGAGCCCCTGGGGTCCATTTTTTTCAGAATCATTAATATTCAGACCTACTGCCCATTTCCTGCAAGACTTTCACTTTAAATGACATTTTGAAAGTTTTCCCTATTCAAATGCATTGGCGACCTATGTTGACCTTGCCATAAAAAAAGGTCAAGGTCATCACAGGGTCATGATTTGTATACACATTGTAGTACTTGAGCCATCGATGCTTCATGCCAAGTTTCTTTGAAATCGATCCACCGGTTCTGGAGAAGAAGATTTTTGAAGGGTTTTTACCATATATGGGCATTGCGGCCATCTTGGTCATGTGACCTGGATTATTTATATACACATTGATTACCCCTTCCTATTGATGCTTCACATAAAATTTGGCTGTGATTGGCCAAGCGGTTTCAGAGGAGATGATGTTTGAATATTACGGTAATATACATGTATATTGCCCCGGGGTGGGGGCATATGAGCCCCTGGGGTCCAATTTTTTTCAGAATCATTAATATTCAGTCCTACTGCCCATTTCCTGCAAGACTTTCACTTTAAATGACATTTTAAAAGTTTTCCCCATTCAAATGCATTGGCGACCTATGTTGACCTTGCCGTAAAATAGGTCAAGGTCATCACAGGGTCATGATTTATATACACATTGTAGTGCTTGAGCCATCAATGCTTCATGCCAAGTTTCGTTGAAATCAGTCCACCGGTTCTGGAGAAGAAGATTTTTGAAGGGTTTTTACCATATATGGGCATGGCGGCCATCTTGGTCATGTGACCTGGATTTCTTATATACACATTGGTTCCCCCTTCCTATAGATGCTTCATATAAAATTTGGCTTTGGTTGGCCAAGCGGTTTCAGAGAAGAAGATCTTTGAAATTGTGGACGGAAGATGTTTGAATATTATGATAATATACATGTATATTGCCCCGGGGTGGGGGCGGATGAGCCCCTGGTGCCCAATTTTTTTCAGAATCATTAATATTCAGTCCTACTGCTCATTTTCTGCAAGATTTTTCCTTTAAATGACAATTTAACAATTTTTCCCATTCAAATGCAAAGGCGACCTATGTTGACCTTGCCGTAAAATAGGTCAAGGTCACCGCAAGGTCATGATTTATATATACATTGTAGTACTTGAGTCATCGATGCTTCATGCCAAGTTTGGTTGAAATCGGTCCAGTGGTTCCGGAGAAGAAGATTTTTGAAGGGTTTTTACCATATATGGGCATGGCGGCCATCTTGGTCATGTGACCTGGATTATTTATATACACATTGGTTCCCCCTTCCCATAGATGATTCATGTAAAATTTGGCTTTGATTGGCCAAGCTGTTTCAGAGAAGAAGATCTTTGAAAATGGTGGACGACGGACGGACGGACGACGGACGGACGGACGGACGACGGACGGACGGACGGACGACGGAGCATGGGTATACTATAAGCTCACCACGTGAGCCTGACGGCTCAGGTGAGCTAACAAGCATTAGATAAGACTGTCGAAGCGAAACCAGCATTAGATAAGACTGCCGTAGCAAAACAGGCATTAGATAAGACTGTCGTAGCAAAACAAGCATAAAATAAGACTGTCATGGGCAGTATAACAGCAGTAGAAGCATAAGACTGGCATAGCAAAAGAAGCATAAGATGAGACTGGGAGGGAAACAAGCATTAGATAAGATTGTCATAGAAAAACAAAGCATTAGATAAGACTGTCTTGGAAAACAAGCATTAGATTAGACTGTCATATCAAAAACAAGCATAAAATAAGACTGTCATAGCAAAACAAGCATCAGATAAGACTGCCATAGTCAGTATAACAGCAGTAAAAGCATAAGACTGTCATAGCAAAACAAGCATTAGATAAGTGTCGAAGCGAAACAAGCATTAGATAAGACTGCCTTAGCAAAACAGGCTTTAGATAAGACTACAAGCATTAGATAAGACTGTTATGGGCAGTATTACAGCAGTAGAAGCATAAGACTGGCATAGTAAAAGAAGCATAAGATGAGACTGGCAAAGATAAACAAACATTAGATAAGATTGTCATAGCAAAACAAGCATTAGATAAGACTGTCATTGGAAAACAAGCATTAGATAATGTTGTCGTAGCAAAACAAGCAGTAGACAAGACTGTCATTGCAAAACAAGCATTAGATAAGACTGCCATTGCAAAACAAGCATTAGATAAGACTGTCATAGCAAAACAAGCATTAAATAAGACTTTCGCAGCAAGACAGGCATTAGATAAGACCGCCATATAGGAAAAGAAGCATTAGATAAGACTGTCATAGCAAAACAAGCATTAGTTAAATAAGACTGTCAGCAAAACAAGCATTAAATAAGACTGCCATAGCAAAACAAGCATTAGATAAAACTGTCATAACAAAACAAACATTAGATAAGACTGCCATAGGCAATATAAGCATTTGATAAGATTGTCAAGGCACAGGACATTGACGTTTAATGTCTACAAGTTAGAGTTAAAGTACCGAGTAGAAAAAATAAGTAAAATAAAGCGCGTCGAAGACGAGCTGTTTTTACTTATTTTTTCTACGAGGTCTTTAACTAACTTGTAGTATGACACAAAACAAATTGGCAGATCCGTACTGTAACTTCCAATATCAGGAAGTTATTGTACGGCTTTCATTCCGCCTCTTTGCTTTGTAATAATATGTGGGCCCGCCTCTTTTCATATTGACTTGTATTGGATTTAATGTTATAAAAACTTCAAAGGAAAAACAGAAAGTCATACTACAAGAAAAATAAAAGGTCCAAAGTGCCATAAAACCCTTTTATTCTGAATTGCTGAGCCTAGCAAAACAAACATTACATAAGACTGTCGTAGCAAAAGAAGCATTAGATAAGACTGCCAAAGCAAATCAATTATTAGATAAGTATGTCATAGCAAGACCAGCATTAGATAAGACTGTCATAGCAAAACAAGCATTAGATAAGACTGTCATAGCAAAATAAGCATTGGATAAGACTGTTATTGCAAAAATAGCACTAGATAAGACTCATAACAAAACAAGCATTAAATTAGATTGTCATAGCAATTCAAGCATTAGATAAGACTGCCATAGCAAATCAAGCTTTAGATAAGACTGTCGTAGCAAAACACGCATTTAATTTAGATAAGACTGTCATAACAAAACAAGCATTAAATAAGACTGTCGTAGCAAAACAGGCATTAGATAATACTGTCGTATCAACACAAGCATTAGATAAGACTGTCATAACAGAACAAGTATAAGATAAGAATGCCATAGCAAAATAAGCATTAGATAAGATTGCCTTAGCAAAACAAGCATTAAATAAGACTGCCATAGCAACACAAGCGTTAGATAAGGCTGCCATAGCGAAACAAGCATTAGATAAGACTGTCATAGGTAATATAGCATTAGATAAGACTGTCATAGCAAAACAAGCATTAGATAAGACTGCCATAACAAAACAAGCATCAAATAAGACTGCCTTAGCAAAACAAGAATAAGATAAGACTGTCATAACAAAATAAGCATTTGATAAGCTTGTCAAAGCAAAACAAGCATTAGATAAGACTGTTGTTGCAAAACAAGCATTAGATAAGACTTCCATAGCAAAAAAGCATAAGATAAGACTGTCAAGGCAAAACAAGCATTATATAAAACTGTCATAGCAAAACAAGCATTAGATAAGACTGCCATAACAAAACAAGCTTTAAATAAGACTGCCATAGCAAAACAAGCATTAGATAAGTCTGTCATAACAAAACAAACATAAGATAAGACTGCAAAGGTAAAACAAGCATAAGGTAAGAATGCCGTAGGAAAATAAGCATTTAATAAGACTGTAATAGCAAAACAAGCATTAGATATGACTGTCATAACAAAACAAGCATTAAATAAGACTGCCATAGCAATCAAGCATTAGATAATACTGTCATAACAAATCAAACATTAGATAAGACTGTCATAGCAAAAAAGCATTAGATAAGACTGTCATATCAAAAACAAGCATTAAATAAGACTGTCATAGCAAAACAAGCATTAGATAAGACTGTTATAGGCAGTATAACAGCAGTAAAAACATACGACTGTCATAGCAAAACAAGCATTAGGTAAGACTGTCGACGCAAAACAAGCATTAGATATAGCAAAATAGGCATAAGATAAGACTGTCGTAACAAAACAAGCATTAGATAAGACTGTCATGGGCAGTATAACAGCAGTAGAAGCATAAGACTGGCATAGCGAAAGAAGCATAAAATAAGACTGGCAAAGGGAAACAAGCATTAGATAAGATTGTCATAGCAAAAAAGCATCATTGGAAAACAAGCATTATATAATGTTGTCGTAGCAAAACAAGCATCAGATAAGACTGCCATTGCAAAACAAGCATTACATAAGACTGCCATTGCAAAACAAGCATTAGATAAGACTCTCATAACAAAACAAGCATTAAATAAGACTGTCGTAGCAAAACAAGCATTAGTTAAATAAGACTGTCATAACAAAACAAGCATTAGATATGGCTGTTATAACAAAACAAGCATTAAATAGGACTGCCATAGCAAAACAAGCATTAGATGAGACTGTCATAACAAAACAAACATTAAATAAGACTGTCATAGCAAAACAATCATTAGATAAGACTGTCATCGCAAAACAAGCATTAGATAAGACTGTCATAACAAAACAAGCATTAGGTAAGAATGTCATAGCAATACAAGCATAGGATAAGACTGTCATAGCCATTAAATAAGACTTTCGTAGCAAAACAAGCATTAGATAAGACCGCCATATAGGAAAATAAGCATTGGATAAGACTGTAATAGCAAAACAAGCATTAGTTATGGCTGTCATAACAAAACGAGCATTAAATAAGACTTCCATAGCCAAACAAACATAAGATAAGACTGTCGTAGGAAAACAAGCATTCAATCATAAGATGAAACTTCAGCAGAAGAGACTGCCAATGCAAATCATTAAATGAGACTGCCATAGCCAAACAAGCATTAGATATGTGTCATTGCAAATCAATCATTAGATAAGGCTGCTATAACAAAACAAGCATTATAGATAGGACTGCGATAGCAAAACAATCATAAGAGGAAACTGCCATAGCAAAACAATTATTAGATGTGGCTACGTTCGTCCGTTAACACTTTCAATTACGAATATCTCCGAAACTACTTGTAGTTTGTCAATTGCAAACAAATTTTACATGAAGCATCATTAGGGAGGCGGATTACCTGCATTGAGTTTTGAAGCAGATCGGATTAGAACTATTGTTTCCATGGCAACAGATAGGGATATGTAGTGGCAACTCTATCGATTTCATTTTTCAGTGAATATTCTCCATTTTTGAAGGTAACAAGATGAACCATAAATCTCAGATGAGTTCGACTGACCGCAGAGTTAGCTGCCCTTGAGTGTTTGAAGAATCGATATTTAGTGTTGTGACAACTCTAGCGGCTTCATGTGTCATCCAATCTTCTTCATTCGTGGCATTAACAAGGACAAACATAATTGATCATAATTATCTAAGGCAAGTTTGAATTTCGACTAGATTCGACCTAAAATTGCGGGGTTAGCTGCCCTTGAGCATTCAGAAAAATCCCATTAGACTTATAATGGGACAAATGTGGCAACTATGCATGTCTTTTCTGACTGCGGAGTTAGCTGTTTTTGTGTTTTGAATAACATGATACTTAGTGGTGTGGTAGCTCTAGAGGTTTTAGTATTAAACTAAATCTCCTTACTCCTGGCAGTAACAAGGACAGTCATAATATCTCTCATCACTTCAACCAGATTTGCCTACCGACTTTGGAGTTAGCGGCCTTCCCCCATAGAGTTAGATTCATCATGGGAAAATGATTTAACCAACTTCGTAGTTTAACTTGGTTCTCAGGTGACCGATGGTTGCCTTTTGGGCTATTTGCCACATATAATTATCTGTTATTACAGAGACTGTATCTTTTTGTCATGGTATGGTGGATTTATTGAATTCCAGAGAAATAGTTAGTGGTATTGTTTGACTATACTTTCGTCCACGATAACCAATATAAAATAATGATTATTAATTATTTAATTAGCTACTTTTTTCATCCAAACCTCATGAGGACAAAGTATGTCTCGTCTTTGTTAACACACATTGAATGAATATATGAGCCTGTGCATGGGAAACCCAACAATTTGGTTTCCGACCAGGTCTGACACAAACCGGTCTGTGCAGCTACAGAAGCAGGCTAGAAGCTTGAAATTTCGGATCTAAGAAGAAGAGAAATTGTACTATCTGTGTACAGCGAAAACAAAGGCGCTGATCAGCTTCGCAGTTACTGCGAAGCTGATCTTTGTTTTCGCATAGGCAAACATCCGGTTTTCTCACAATGCGGCTCATGTGTACGATCAAATTATTTTCGTTGTGTTGCAGTGTTTCTTTTTGGGGGATTGTTGTGGGAGTGTATGGAGTTTCAGTCTAGTATTGAATACCGATTTTCATGAAAACTCAAGAGAACAGTGACAAATGGATAACATACAGATACTTTCTTCTCTGAATTCAAGAGGCCCAGACCTTTATATATACATGTACATTGTGTAACAGCGACTAGAAGCCCTCTTTATAAATCATGCCTACCACGCCCTTAGGTTATAGACAGGCAACGCCCCTGAAGCGCCATTATTTGTCACAGGCTTATGAAGAAATCTCTCAGGTTAGCTACTTGCCATTGGTCATCTTGTTTTCGTTTTTCTCACCGTGAGCGCTAAAACGATAGCGATTGTCGAAATCAGAACTTTTCTATCCCACCTATTACCCGAGTTATCGAGGTTAAGGACACATGTTCTCTGTTGGCATTGAAAAAAATGTCGCCGAGCTTTTCGTCATGTTTACATGGTCTGGCTGTGAGCGATGTTTTAAAGTATTTAACTAGCATCGGCCAATAATTTTTTCCCTTTCATATGCAGGTTAATTGTCATTTGAAAAAAAAGTAATGAAAATAAAAACAACAACATTACTACAATATGCAAATCGGAGACGATGTTAATAATTATGCGCTACAACCGCCCAGCTGATCAGACATTACGAAAACATGCCCATGCAATATACAGAGATTTTTCACCTGTAAATATTGAAACTTTCATGAAACAAATGATATTTTTCTTATTTTGCTCAAAACATAGATTGTGGGTACACGTTAGAACCGCCTCGCTACATAGATTGTGGGTACACGTTAGAACCGCCTCGCTGAGGCGGTTCTAACGAGTACCCACAATCTATGTTTTGGAGCAAAAATAAGAAAAATAGCTATACCCCTGCAAACCCCAGTTTTACTATATAAAAGTGGGGTTTAAGGGGGTATATATTGCACGGACATGTTTTCCTGATGGTACTTGCTTTTTCAAACCACACCATGTACAGTTTGAACCTGCTTTTCACCTCGGACCCTCGGATCAAAAATCTATATTGGATCCGAGTTGTGATTGAACATCCATGTCTCATCTATGGTCTGAAAGTTTGTGTGCAGTTTATGTTTTCTCGTGACATGCCTCTTTTCCTGAAATTTTATATATGTTATGAAATTGTAAATATTTTAACTTGTCCAAAAGAACCAGACAAAAGATAAGATTGGCCAAGTGGGTCTGTTGCAACCAGAAATGTTACAATGTAACAATTGTTACACTTTGGGCAAATTGTTACATTTCTGGTTTTCAACGTCGGCCAGAAATGTAACAATCATGTTACAATTTTTTTTGTTACATTTTGGGTCGATAGAGTACCTATCGACCCAAAATGTAACAATGTAACAACAGTTACATTTTGGGCAGTTTGTCGCTGTCGACGCTGTTTTGTAATAAATAAACAGTTTTAGTCGTATATGATTGACTGTAGACGTACTTATAATGTATAAATGATCATTAACATGCGAGTAGGGGGTTGTCTTATTGGCTCACCAGTTCAGCATGTATAAATGATCATTAACATGCAAGTAGGGGAAAGTTTGTTGTAGTGGTTTTATTGGCTCACCAGTTCTGCATGCTCCGGTGTCGATGCGGCTTCTGTCGTCTTTTAAGACCTCCAGGCCAAGACTCGATGTCACAGAAGAAAACCAGAAGCTCGTACTCCTTTTCCAAGTTTAATTGACATCTCTAAGTTTACGCTGCATATGTACATGTGCAATGGCGTCTCTGTCGAGAGGAATACAATGCAGCTGGGACACTGACAGAGGTGCTCCATTCAATACACAAATAAACAAATTATGGCAAGATAGCTCAGTGGTTAGAGCGTCCACTTCGAGAGTGGTAGATCGCGGGTTCGCGCCATACCAAAAGGCGTTAAAATGGTACTCGTAGCTTCCTTGCTGACGCTCGCAATAAAAGGGTAGTATCAGGGAGATATAAGAAGGCAGATAAGTATTTGCTGTTGTAAATACTTGTTATTGTCGCATAATAGCTCATGACAATGTTATCTCTTGAAAACGCGACGTTAAATAGACTGCTAAAATATGTTTTATAAGAATTATTAACGCTAACAGGTCCATGGGGTAACACCGCCAGTTTGAGGCTAAGCAAAAACTAGCGGGTGAGTAGCTGCATGCTGATTTCGCTAATCGTGCAGCTGCTCCCCTAATGTCTTAACCCGGCTTTATTTCATCTAAAATCTATGATTTTGCAATCATTAAAGCGATATATGTTTCATGGACGTGTTGGCATGCAGTAAATAACTTACCAATGAAACACCGCATACTGATTGTAATAGGGCTGTCACACATTCGCGTATCGACTCACGTATCTACGGCGTATCGAGATACGAAAGGTACGTCACACGTACGTCGTAGCTCATACTCTTCGATACGTAGCTCATACTCCTCATACGCCGAGGTGCTACGTTTTTTCTACGGCCTTGGTGTATTATTGAAACAAGAATCTCTTTCTAGTTATTCTTGAGTTAATACCTTTATAGGCCTATACTTAAAACCAGTTTTGAAATGGACTATTCCGAAGTGGGTGTGCTCACTTCTGAATTATTGCAAAAAAGTGTATTTATTGAATTTTGACGAGTTTCAAAAGCTGATGTTTTGATATTATGTGGTCTCTGTAAAAATTAAATGGTACTCATTTGTCTATACAGTGAGTTTTTGCTTTTCGAAATTTGGTTAAGAAGTACCTGAATCACCCTTGGACTACCAACTTCGAAATACGTCATAAGTCAGGAAGCAGTTCCATTAATTTAATAATGGCGTCCTTTCATGAAGCAGTTTCATTCATAGATTTATATTTAGTGATCATATTTCAGGAGTTATTCATGCTGTATCCTAATAATCATTGTATTAGGATGAAACGTATTCTATTATCAAAGCATTGCTACATAGAATATAGTGTCAAAGCAACTAGTTTTATTATTTTGGTTGACATTAAATCAATATGGGCTGGTCCATGTGAGACCGTTACAACATTGCCTTCAATCGAAACAGGGTGTAAAGAAAAGAATGAACATGATTCACTGCTTTCTGTTCCATAACTGTGTATAATAAATTTTACAAGGAAGGTCCAAATTGGTCATTTTGAAATTATAATGAACAAAATCTAGTACTTAGAATGTAGAAATTGAATGATTGATTGTTTTATTCACTTGACATACCTGTAAAAAGTGTTTATTCGCTATAATAGACTAATCCAAACTTCCAGCACACTAACTACCAATTATCAATGAAGGGCTGTTCCATTTGCTGCACAGGGGTGTAAACAAATGTTTCCGCATGCTTCCGTTGCTTTCTATTTTATGACTCATGTTCATTAATCTCCAATCACGAGAAAAATATCTTTTCAAAGACAACTTGTGAAAAAAATTTAGTATTTAGTATGTAGAACTATATGTAATTTTGTTTGTTGTCTTATTATACCTGTAAGTCAATAGAATGGGCAAATCCAATATTCCAAAAATAGATTGTCTTCCTAGCAATTTGGATAAAATACATCACCAAGTATGGTGTACTGGAAGGGTCAAAATGACCGGTGGTAAACCGAACTGTCCATGCCTATTTCGAAATAGACATGCACCCGCAAATATAGGGGTGCACCCACATATTTAGAGGTTCACCCCTATTTTAAGATAGAGGTTAACCCCTAGAATGCCGGTACACCGTCATAGATTGTGATTTTGTCTGGTAGTCCGTTTGATTGTGACTGCTTGGTGGCACTGTTGAGTGTGACTCTTCCAGGTAGTCGTGTCTGTATTGTTGTACGTTGGTATAATAAATATATTATGTATGTATCATATTAAATACTATGTTATGTTCAGTTACATGCACTGTGTATGTGACATGTCATTTCACATATGTGGCGTTATGTTATGTTGCATATATAATGTTAGGTTACATATGTAATATTATGTTACATCTGTACGTTATGCCATTTTGACCTTTCCAGAACACCATAACTAAGATTTTGAGTGCGTCGTCTTAAATAGGGTAAAATACATCAATTAGTATGAGTCACTTCGTCCTAAGGTTAAGATTTCTGAATAAAAAAAAAGTTGAATTAAATAAATAATAATGAATAAATCGCGAATCGCCAAACGTTGACCGAAATATGCGGCATCGCCCATGGATCCGCAAATGGGGTCTTTTTAGCTATAATTAAATAAATATTACATCTTCATTGACCATAAGGTCGTTAGAAAAAGACGAGCTTCTTGACGCCTAAACATGTATATTGCGGGCATTTTGTTGTTGTAATTCAGAAATGGTGACCCAGTCCCGACATAACCATAGCTGTTGCGTATGGTATCAAATCAAATAAATGCACAAGTGTGTATTATTGTACTCAATATAGTTATATATATATACGTTCATACAGTTACATGTGAGTGACTAAATAAACAGACATGCACTGAACAAACAAAAAGCTCTTAACACTTTTTAACGGTTGCCTTACTCCGTGTTTGAGAAATGGTGTGACAGTTGATAGAGGCCAAATCCAAAATAACAAATCACGTCCAGTTCGAATGATGTCTCTAAAGTCATTGATTGTTGAAAATGTTAGAACGCATGAAAATTAAAGTTGACCGCTATTAACCGCTGGCCTACATGCGTCATGGTACTAATAGAGTCATATCTCGGCGCTGTAGCTTATGTCACTTTAGTTTGAATGCGTCGACGATGTCTCCGCTTTTTTTCTTTTTTTTTTTTTTTTTTTTTTTTTTTTTTTTTTTTTTTTACCCAAGAGTTTTTGGTTATTTTTATGACAACAATGAAACAACTCTACAGTCTGTGTTGCATGCGTTTCTGTCGTCCTGACGATTAACTTGCCCACTACTATTTATTGCGCTCAACCTGACATTATTGTGGAATTGACACTGTAAAAGAAACTTCATTTTCGATGTGCAGACTGGGCATTTAGATATTCACATAACCAACTCGTTAACTTATAATTCATATAGTACAGTTTAGCCTTATTTCTGTGATGAGCATTTACGACAGATCAATTATCATTTTTTTGAATTATTAACCAACAGTTATACGTACAAAGAGTCAATACATGCTACTATTGAACCATTCTGTGTCTATTCAACATAAACTTATTGAAAATGAAGGGTAAACACACTGTCACAGAAAACATACAATGTATAAAACACACACTTAAACTGCTGACAACGTTAACGCTCTCCCTTGTAGTCATTTTGATTGTGACTTTGTCTGGTAGTCCGTTTGATTGTGACTGCTTGGTGGCACTGTTGAGGTAGTCGTGTCTGTATTGTTGTACGTTGGTATAAGAAATACATTATGTATGTATCATATTAAATGCTATGTTATGTTCAGTTACATGCACTGTGTTCCGTGACATGTTATTTCACATATGTGGCGTTATGTTATGTTGTATATATTATGTTACATATGTAATTTTATGTTACATCTGTAACGTTATGGTACATGCGTTATATAAGATGCATTATGTTACGTGTTTTGCTACAAACATAACGCTTTGTTGCATAACGGGTGCTGATTCATTCATGTTGTTACATATGTTGCGTTTTGATACATTATGTTACATACATTACATAACTTATGTCACACACGTTATGTCACATACGTTACTTCCGTTTATAATGTATTCAATACTGAGATTTATCAAGATATCATAGATTTGACTATAACAACACTGTCTGTTTTGTGTGTATGTTTGATGAGCTACGCTATTTCAGAATGTATGAAAATTCTTAAGATGCAACGACACCACATATGTGAATGAGAGCATGAGAGAGTGCATATATATAAGTGAAACATGTATTGTTTTAATATTGAATTAATTGTTTACACCATTATGCCATAAATAGCTAGCTATGTTAATTTATTTGGGGGAGGGCTATCTAATGTTTATTTTTGCAAAATTATGTTTACTCCTAAAGATCTTACACACACAAATATGTTACATACATTGCGTTATGTTACATATTTTACTCTATGTAACATATGATAAACTTTGTTACATGCTATGTTATATATGTTTTGTAATGTTGCATATGTTACATATGTTACGTTATATATGTTACGTATGTAACATACGTAACATACGTACATAAGTAACATATGTTGCATGATATTTATATTGATTAACTATGCGCAATGTCGAGAATATATCATACGATTCGTCGACAACGATAAAAATAACTAGTATAGATAATGAAAATAAATTGTAAAAATCGTGAGGTCATTTCAAAATCAATGGAAACCTGATATTAAAGACGTCTTTTCTTCAAACACTTCAGAAAGTATGTTTACTCTTTAAATCTTACACGCACAAATATGTTACATACACTGCGTTATGTTACAACTTTTACAGTATGTAACATATGATTAACTTTGTAACATGCTATGTTACATATGTTTTGTAATGTTGCATATATTACATATAATACGTTATATGTTACGTTTGTAATGTACGTAACATACGTACATATATATATTACATATGTTGCATGGCGTGCATATTATGTTATGTAGTACAATGTTATACAGGGTGTTAAGAAAGTTCGAAGACATTGTAATATTCCTTATAACTTCATAATGAATAATAACACAATCTCAAAAATCAACACAATTAAAACCCATTTTGATATCAGTTTGCACAGTATAAAAGAACTTCTATAACTTCTGTTTTGACTGGTTTATATTACAATTTCTAATACAGGGTGCCACAGCTTGCCGTATTCTCTATGAGATTTGTGTAAAAAGGGGTGGCATATTAAACATAATTTAAACTATTCACAATATAAACCAGGGAGCATAAAATAACTTTAAGTGATAGTCACTGTCCTTAACATCACCATGAACATAACAGTTATTTTAAGCTAGTTCAGAACATTTTTTTTCATCAGATGAAAAAGTATGATTTTCGATCAGAAAAGCTGTGGGTGTTTTGATAGGGGGTAGGGGTAATCAAAGAATGAAGCAAATAACTTACATAAAATATTTCATATTATGTATTAAGTGTCGGGATAGTGAACAGAATTGTTAAAATGTTCATTTTCTGGATTATGTGGTTAAAATTTATCATACATTAAGGTTGACCCCAAAAAGTTGCAAAAAATAGGGTAAAATGACGAAAAATTGAGAATTTTATTAACAATATAACTTTTTTACTGGCATGGGCACCGTAAACCACAACAATACACACCCCTGTATCAAATATTACCACGCAAATCTAAATAAACTACTGTATGTTTACGTTATATTCAAAATAATAACGTTTTTAACGCAAAATTTCATGTTGACGAAAGTGAGGGACAGGCTTAGGTATAACATGTTTTTCAATAAGTTTTATTCAAAAATAAGGAAGGGGCGTCATCAAAAATTAGTTTCCATTATGCCACAACATAATCTAATAGCATTATATTAGAAAAAGAAATGACAATAACTACACAGTTTCAAATGTTCATAAAATATTTACCTATACCCCTTACTATTTGTGGCCTATTTCAAGAATGGGGGTACCCTAAGACTTTGCTGAGCAATTCCATAAAGTTTACTAGACAACAGAAAATGATGACTCACATTTGCATAAAACATTCTTGACAATATTTGTAATCAATGTTTTCAATGTGAATCCACTGGTATTGGAAATTTAAACGGTTTTTGGACAAGCACTGGTTAAACCCACATTTTGCATTTTATGACACTCAATTCAGAAGAGGGGTCGCTTATTTGCCACATGTATTTTTTCCTATCAGTTTGCTATAAAGCAAAGTTTTGTCCATAATATCATGTATGACATACTTTCAAGATTAAAATAACAGTATATAATAATATCTAAATGCTTTATTTAACACTCAGTATCCTTTTGAATGATGTCTTCGAACTTTCTTAACACCCTGTATATGTTGTATTATGTCACAAACGTTACATTATGTTTCATATGTTTTGTTACAAATGTTACATTGCTACAACATGTCGAGATTATGTCGAGAGTATATCGAGAAGCATGGCGGCTTCGAGTACAATCCACTTCTTCAAACGTAAATGCATGAAAAGGCATGTTTCATCGGCCACTCAATATTAGCATTAACTAAAATGAAACAAGGCCGTATATAACATGTAGCACGTGTTATAGTTTTTCTTGTTATGTGTGCACTTAAAAATTCGTAGCACGTACGTAGCAGGTCCGATACGCCGTACATACGTCACACATACGTGGTACATACGAAAGCAACGTGGCAGGTACGTCGTAGATACGTAGCTCATACTCCTGATACGCCACACGTACGTAGCGGTTAAAATGCCACGTAACCGTGACGTATGTACAGCGTACCTTTCGTATCTGCTACGTATATGTGACGTATGTGTGGCGTATCATCGAATGTCTTTTCGTATCTACGGCGTATCAGCGACGTACGTGTGGCGTATCTCGCGTATCAATGGCGTATGTGCTACGTATGTGCTACGTTCGTTTCGCTACTGTTGAGTATGTGTGAGGTATTAGGAGTATTAGGAATATTTTGTGGCGTTCCAAGACAATCTTAAAGCTTCTATATGTATGTTTTCGTTTTTCCGAAGTCATGGATCAAATGTTTCTCACGGTTCGTGGTGTCGTGCACGGTTCTTTCATGGCTACGCTTGGTATAGCCTCCGTCTTTGTTCATGTGGTCTTACGACAAGGATGGAGAGCTTGAAGATGTTCCCCCACCACCACCACCACCACCTCGGTTTTTTTCGGTGTTAATCTAGATTATCTAGATTTCTCCGGTGGCATCTTCGACCTCTTTTATGAGCCTGTGCGTGAGAAAACCAACAATTTGGGTTCCGACCAGGTCTGACACAAACCGGCCTGTACAGTCTCAGAAGATGGTAAGAGGCTGGAAATTTTGGATTTAGAAAGTAGAGGAATTGTACTATCCATGTAGAAAAAACAGAGGCACTGATCAGCTCCGCAGTTAATGCGAAGCTGATCGGCGCCTTTGTTTTTGCCTATGCAGATTGTTGTTTTTTTCCATGCGGCGGCTCATATTTGATAACTATAATGTGCGAATTGCATGAGCAAAGTGAACACAACCGTTTGTTCTCATAGGTATTAAAAAGCAATTGGTACAGAACAGATACACCGCAGATAAGAATGGAACGCAGTACATACGCCGTAGATACGTCACGCGTACACTTCATACGCCATACATACGTCACACGTACGTAGCACATACGCATTGATACGCCATACATACGAAAGTGAAATTCCATGCGAATACAGATACGTCACGGATACGCCACGGGAACGTAGCAGGAACGTCACACGTACGTGGTACATACGTCTCTCGAGCAAAATACGGCTCAGACCTCGGCGTATCGACATTTTCATAGATACGTGAGCGATACGCCGCTGATACGTGAATGTGTGACAGAGCTATAAATGAATGATTATCAACAATGTTGACGAAGCGAGGTCAAGACCTTGTTGCAGTATTTTTTTAGCTCACCTGAGCCTTTGGGCTCATAGGTGACCATAGGCGAGCCTATAGTATACAAATCCGGTGTTGTCTGTGTGGCTGTACGTCTGTTAACATTTTCAAACATCTTCTCCTGCGAAACAGCTGGGCCTATTGAAGTCAAATTTCATATGGAGCCTCCCTGGGGTGGGGAAAGAAAGTTTGTATAAATTATCCAGATCGCATGCTCAAGATCTCAGATGCTCTGGGCATGCTCAATACTGAAAAATTCTCCGTACTTATCAGGCTGATCGACAAAACACATGTATAGATTTTTCCTTCCCAAGTGGTAACACATGGCCAAAATCCGGGGCCAACATTACGTACTATTTAAGTCTTGGGTATTCAATATCTGATTATTGACTGGTTATCCTGATGTACCCCGCAGCCAGCAAAGTAGCTACTTTTCTTTTCAAAACTTTACAAAGGAAAAGGGTTAGGAAACGCTGGTAGTTTGGAAGAGAAAGTTTTGATTTTGTAACATTGTTACATTTTGGGTTGTATATGGAAAACCTAAATTGTAACAATGTTACAACACGAATGTCTTGAATAAGAAAAAATGATATAATTTATTCTTTCATCAGTTTTGGATATAACTGGAAAATTTTCGACATGCGATGGTAGGGGATAGTTCTCGTTTGGAAGTCATTTTCTAAGTTTTAATTCAAAATATTAAGTCTAAATATTATAGTTTGTTGAAAATGTGGATTGAGTGAAGAAATTGAAAGATAAACGTGTTTCTCTTCATCGTCTTTGACGGATAATAGATTCTAAAGTGTTTGTTTAAATATTCATTTTTTTTTTTTTTTTTCAAAAATATGCCACTCATCGACCCAAAATGTAACAAAATTTTTGTTACATGATTGTTACATTTCTGGTCGACGTTGTCGGCCCAAAATGTAACAATTTGCCCAAAATGTAACAATTGTAACATGATTGTTACATTTCTGGTCGACGTTGAAAACCAGAAATGTAACAATTTGCCCAAAATGTAACAATTGTTACATTGTAACATTTCTGGTTGCAACATGGGAAACTGAGGAGTTTGAAAATTATGATAATCCCCGGAACTTCAAAAATAGGAAGATTTTGGTTAGCTTAGCTTATGACAGGAGAACTATGTACAATCCCATGGGAAGTCAAAGATGGCGATGGCAAAATATGTACTGATAGATATAGTGTCTTAAATAAGTGGAAAACTGATTATGAGTGCCTATTTAATGCGGGACAAGATAACCCCTACTATGATAATACACATTTAGAGAATGTGAGAAAGATAAGATGGATCGTGATCCCGGCAGCGCACATTTTCCGTCTTTAGATTGCTCTTTATTAAACGCACCAATTAGTAGAGATGAAGTCAGAATGTCGGTGTATAAGGCACGGGCCAGGAAGGCTGATGAAATACCGTCAGGACAGCTCTGTGTTGATACTTTTTAGAATAATTAGATATTGCTTTGATGATGGAAGGGTACCAAATGAATGGACTAAGGGTATAATAAATCCCATATTCAAAGGCGGTGATTCTAGTAACCCACTTAATTATACGCCCATAACCTTACTTTCGGCGCCCTGCAAAATATACACCGATATTCTTAACCGTCGTTTAACCGCAGTGAAGATAATAATGTACTTTACGATGGCCAAAATGGCTTCAGTAAGGGTAGGAGCTGCCTCGATCATATTTACACTCTCTATACAATAATAAACAATAGAAAGTTAAAAAAGAAAAACACATTTATTTATTTATAGTGCTTCGTTGATAAAAAGAAAGGGTTCGATACGGTAAATAGAGGTACGTCTTTGGTATAAACGTATGTGTATAGGCATAATTGGTAATTTTCCTAACGCGGTGCAGTCATTATATGATAATTTAGCATGTACTGTCAGAATAAACAATTCTGAAACTGATTGGTTTAACGTCACTCAAGGTGTCAAGCAAGGTCGCGTCATCTCTCCGACGTGAATGACCTAGCTGTGGAACTGTGGTGTATCACTTCAAGAGACTCTGAATATTTCGATTTTATTATATGCTGACGATATCGCTTTTCTCTCAGAAACTGAGGCTGGAATGCAAACAATGTTAAATAAGTTAGATGATTGGTGCCGTAAATGGCGTATAATGGTAAATGAATCTAAAACAATAGTGTTGCATTTCAGACCAAAAGCTATGAATATAACACATTCTTCTTTCAAATCAAAACATAGATAACAGTAGTTATAAATATTTAGGCTTTTAGATGAATGAGTTTTTAGATATGAAATTTTCTATCCGAGAAATAGCGAACCCTTGGTGCGATCTATTCGAAGTTTTTGTGTGCAGGTGGTATGAATATTTCTGTTTACACAAAGTTGGTAGACACCATGATAGAACCGGTGTTGTTCTTTTGTTCAGGTATAGGGGGTCAAACAAACTTTTCAGAGAATGAGTCTGTCTTGACTAAAGCGGGGAGATATTTCCTGGGTGATACAAAACGTTGTTCAAATATTTCATCGAGGGGTGATTTAGGGTGGAGCTCATGTGATGTTAAACAGAAGGTACAAAATGTGCGCTTTTGGTGTCGTTTAAGAAATATGCCTGGTCACAGGATTATACGTCGTGTTCACGAATGGTTAACAAAACTGAGAAATCTCAACCACGTGTTAAGCCTACCTGTAAGATTGGTAGAGATATGCAAATTCTGAGAACTCATGCAAATTGAAGAGATGATGGTATACATGATGCAGTAGACAAACATAAATGTCAAATGTCGTGTTTTTCTGCCACCAGCTGAGGGTATATTGATTTGTAGTCACTTACTGGAACACCAACACAATGCGCCATACGACGTTTCTAACCCGGGGCTCTATGATCTCAATAGCAGCATACAACACTACCTCCATAGCTTTTGATGTCCTCACCTTCGTAAATAAACAACATCGTCAACAAAAATGATGGCCTGAGGTCTTGTATTGCTATTGTCGTTATCTGAAAAGCCTGCTGTGATGGAGAGGTTGGCTTTGGCGCACCTCGTATAGCGTTATTTAAAATGACCAAGCCCCGTGAATTAGAAAGGTACAAGTAGGCAAAGATCAGGAAAAGGCGCAATCAGAAAAAGATTCCCACTCCAAAAACCGAGATGGGAAAAAATAAATTAATAATCAGGTACTTATACCATGAAAACATATCATAAGCCGAATGGGCAGCTATTTTCCCAATAGGTGGCCACTCAGTTACCTAAACTTAACTATAGTCTGTTTCGAAGTGTGTGATAATGGTTTTTCGCAGATATTTTTCAACTGTTCAAATGTAGAAGAAATATTTTCTCGGCACAATTAAGCATCTAGTTTGTCGCAAAATATGTAGCAAAAATTTTGAAAATCGGTTGACAAATAAAAAAGTTCTGGTCAAAAACATTTTTGAATAGGGATTTCCTGTACAAAAATCTCATGGAAGGGAGGTAAATATTTTCCCGCAAAAATTCTAAATTGTAACTATTTAATCATGATTGCTCATGATTATTATAAATTGACACAAATGACATACCTGAGACAAAATCTTCATGATCATGTAAAAATTCTCGAAAAATATGCATTTTCACGTTCATCGATTATCTCCCTTGCCAATGCAAAATCCCTATCTAAAATTCATTTTGGTCATAAAAACTTTATTTGTTCACCGATTTTCAAAATTTTTGCAGGTCCTATTAGGACAAACTAAGATCAAGATTTTGACATGAAAATAATTTTTCTGTCGTCCCCCATACAAAAATTTTCTGCGAAAAACCATTATCAGAGGCAAGTTTTTAGACTATAAAATATGAAAACACTGGCATACATAAGGCGCCAACAGCACAAAAAATTTTAAGCACCAAGACATAAAACGAAAGAACCACCACAGAAGTATCGCCTTGGAACGATCAGTAATATAAAATTGCTGGCGGGCTTAAATCGATTTTACAGGTACCTAATCTCACCCTCAGCTTCTGCAGTGGTTCATAACATTTAGTTAGTTTCGCCCTTCAAATACGAGTTTACCTTGATGCATCTTCATGTTTTCTGTTTATTCTGTAACCTCTCTGTTTTACTTGTCGTTTTTGTATTTGGTTGTTTCTAGCCGGATGGCTCCCTTGATGGGAAAGAGCTAATTATTATGATTTTCGTGTGTGTTGGGACAATTTTTGTGTTGTTTGTACTATACTTTCTTTCCCGCTTGGTGTCTGGGTTGGGATTTAAGATTTTGTTGTTTCAATCTATGTGCCTTTTATTCTTATTTTATTGCAAGTTTTGGACACTGATACGGATTGTAAATAATAAAAAAGGCGCTTATCATCAATGGTGACCCCCGGTTCTATTTTAAATATATTTCTGTGCATTGTCTTGTATCCGCTTTATGTCTCTTAACTGTTTTTAAAACATAAAACGCTGGTCACGTGAAATCAATATTTTAAGCCGCTTTACGAGGAAACAATGGATTGTAAAAAATAACCTCTGCAGTGTTATCAGAGACTTGTATTAAATGATTTCAATTTTAGCCAAGTAGTGTTTTCATTATCTCAATGACCATGCCAAACACAAGAAGACTAGTTTCTATAATACTTTTCAACTCTTGTTCTTACCATAACGATAAACTAAGTTAGCTGCCTTAAAATCAAGCATTAAAGTTCGAGCTTTTAACAAGTTACTTAACAGACAAATCGTATCTACCAATGTCGAATCTGATAAAATTCACTCTGGTCGAAGCCTGCATGTAATAGGTCTGTAAATGCACTGTTTTAGACCTGATATAGTGATTCGGCCTAAAATAAGCTGCTAAAATAATTTTGTTATATAAAATCGACCTAAATCTATGTTCCATTTTCTTCAGAATAACGAGACTGCCATTTCTTTTCGTTGTAACTTTGTCGTTAGTTCTGATGTGTATGACGTAGGGTGATTTTTCGTTTTGTTTTATTCGTATTTTGTATTCTTATATTATTATGGCGGTGGTTGTACATATCCATATTTTAAATTCTTAGTACAGGAGAAAAAAAGGGGGTTCCCTTTGTCGGTGCTTAATTCAAAACTCAGCCAACCCAAAATTGCGGTGATGATCAGTAATGATCAACACGGTATGCAAGTATGGAGATGGATTGTTGTTGCAGTGTTGTGTTGACCTAAACACTGTTGTGTTGACCTAAACACACACACACACACACGCGCGCGCGCGCGCGCGCGCGCGTTTTTAAAGATGATTATTGCATTTAATTTTATTACGTCTTTTTGATTGCCTTTTACATTCAATATGAAGCAGTTGGATTACAGACAGTAAAACCAGAGGACCTATGGTCCTGATATCGCTCACCTGAGATTTGGTCTTTGATAAATGACCTTTGGCTAAGGTCATGTTGGCCAAGGTAAAAGTAAACTTGACCTCCAATACTCACATAATTAATATCAACACTATAACCTGTCTGTATCTTACAATTTTCAGGTCACAGGCTGCAAAACTTTCTGGAAAAAATCCAATGTTTCCCTTATTCCCACTGAAAAGCCTATGTAACAATACATGTATATGATCTTGCTGTTTAATGGTCAGGGTCAACACAAGATCATTTTTATACAGTTTATGATGGGCCATGGTACATGTACCCGATGTTAAATACCAAGTTTCATTGAAATCGGACAACCTGCTCCAGAGAAGATTTTTGAAGTTTTCTTTTTACCATATGAGCCGCCTCATGGGAAAACCAACAATCTGCATAGGCGAAAACAAAGGCGCAGATCAGCTTCGCGGTAACCGCGAAGCTGATCAGCGCCTTTGTTTTCGCTACTCGGATAGTACTATTCCTCTTCTACTTAAATCCGAAATTTCGAGCTTCTAGCTCTTTTCTGTGCTTGTACAGGCCGGTTTGTGTCGGACCTGGTCCGAAACCACATTGTTGGTCTTCCCACGAGGCGGCTCATCATGGGCATGGTGGTCAATACTGTCCATCTCAGTCATGTGTCCTGGACCATTTATATAAACTTTAAATTTGGTACACCCTTTCGAAGGATACTACATATATAAGTTGGCTCTGAATGCACCTACTTTTTTCAGTTCGATAAGCTCTAAAAGCACCCACTTTTTCTGAATGCACCCATTTTTCCCATATCGATCAGCTCTAAAGGTACAAAGGCTTTGATTGGTCTAGCGGTTTCTGAGATTATTAAGTTTAACATTCAATATGTAATTGACTTTTGACCAAGGTCAAGAAATTACCTTGACCTTGCATACTCACACAACTTCATTTGTTCATTATTGTGTTTGTATCTACCAACTTTCAGGTCACAGGTTGCAAAACTTTCTGAAAAATCCAATGTTTTCACTTTATTCCACATTGAAAAGCCTATACAATCAAAATTGACCTTGCGGTAAAATAGTCCAAGGTCACGATTTATATAAAATATGTTGGACCAGACTCCCCGATGCTACATACCAAGTTTCATTGAAATCGGTCAACCGGTTACAGAGAAGAATGTTTTTAAAGTTTTACCATAATATATGGGCATGTCGGACATCTTGGTCACGTGACCAAGACCATCTGTATAGACTTTTGTTCCCTTTCCTACTTAGGGTATAATATATAAAAAATTTGGCTTTGATTGGCCTGGTGTTTTCTGAGAAAATAAAGTTTTACATTTAATGTAAATTGAATACTCACAAAACTTCATTAGCTCAATATGTTGTCTGTATCTACCAACTTTCAGGTCACAGGCCACAAAACTTCCTGAAAAATCCAATGTTGTCACTTAAAAGACTGTGCAACCAAATTGACATTGCCGTAAAACAGGTCAAGGTCAACCCAAGTATATGATTTATATAAACTATGATGAGCCAGAAATCCCTGATGCAACATACCAAGTTTCATTGAAACGGTCCACCGGTTTCAGAAAATTTACCAAATATGGACATGACGGCCATCTTGGTCATGTGACCTGGACCATCTATACAAACTTTGGTTTCCTCTTCCTACGGACACTCCATATGAAGTCCAAGGGGTTTCAGAGGAGAAGATGTTTGAACATAGTGAACGACGACGAAGCATGGGTATACTATTAGTTCAGCCAGTGAGCCTTACGGCCCAGGTGAGCTAAAAACGAATAGCTACACTGTAAACTGGAGGCAATTATTCGGTAAATACTTAATTGAGAGGAAGTCTTGAGGCATCCGTTTATGCCTAGGTCACACTAGGGCTTACGTACGCTGCGGACGCTGCGGATAGGTGTTCCGTATCTGTCCGTCCTATCCGTAACGATTCGTATCTCATCCGTAACTGAACGTATCGTATCCTCAGGGCGCGGTAGATCCGCGGGCAAATTTTCATAACTGTCAAAAATGCATGCGCGGATGGACGATCGGTAATGGTAGGCAATGGTACGTAACTGAAGGCATTTATTCGAATCTGTCCGTATCTAATCGCATCTAAACGTATCATTCCGCGATCAAGCATTTGTTGCGGATCGATACTGTTACATACGTGTTGTTTCGTTCGTTTGCGGTCTCTGTCGTTTATACACACTTCTCGATACAATTTAAGCATGCCACACGTATGAAAACGGAATCAAACCAGGATGTAACTTGAACAATGCTAATAAGCGTGTGGCTGAGCCCTCTAGAGCTGAGTGTTTGGGCATAACATAATCTGTATCCAATGCTTGAATGAATCATACAAGAACGTTTCTGGAATATATAGTCTCCTTGACAAAAATGTCTATACAGGTAATTTATTTATTTAAGGATATCCATAATTCATTTATGGATATCCATAATTCATTTATGGATATCCTAAAATAATTAAACATATCCATAAAATTTTTGGATATCCTAAAACGAATTATGGATATCCATAAATGAATTATGGATATCCTTAAATGAATTATGGATATCCATAATTGAATTATGGATATCCTGAAATACATTCTTGGATATCCAAAAATCACGATGAATTATGGATATCCATACTTCGATTTTTGGATATCCAAAAATCACGATGAATTATGGATATCCATACTTCGATTTTTGGATATCCAAAAATCGAATTATGGTTATCCTTAAATCAGCTCATTTAAGGATATCCTTAAATGTGTTTTAGGATATCCAAAAATAAGCTCGAATTTAGGATATCCATAATTCGATTTTTGGATATCCATGATTCTTTTTTTGGATATCCATAATGATCTAATTTAAGGATATCCATAAATCGATTTTAGGATATCCATAATTCATTTTAAAAATATTTCTTTTCCATAATGATTTTTTCCCGTGTAATACGCATGCGCTAACTTAAACTGAACGAAACGGAAGCCAACGTAAATTCAACCACACCGGATGCCTCCATTCTCTGACTAGGGAGAAATCATTATATCCCATAGGCACGTATGGGGTGCCGTTTTACAATTTATTTCCTATTTATGGATATCCATAATTCATTTTTGGATATCTAAAATTCATTTTTGGATATCCATAATTCATTTTTGGATACCTATAATTCTTTTTTGGATATCCTAAAATCGATTTATGGATATCCTTAATTCGGCTGAATATTGGATATCCATAAATTGATTTTAGGATATCCTATAATCGAGTTATGGATATCCTTAAATACAATCCTATTTTTGGATATCCATAATTCGATTTAAGGATATCCTAAAATGGGGCTAATATTGGATATCCATAATTCGATTTATCCTTAATTATTTTAGGATATCCATAAATGAATTAAGGATATCCATAAATACATTATGAATATCCTTAAATAAATTATGGATATCCAAAAATAGGGAATAGATAGTAAAACGGCACTCAATAGGCACGTACATCATTTTTTTGTGATTTAAGGATATCCTTAAATGAATTATGGATATCCTAAAATACAGTCCTATTCAAGGACATCCATAACTCATTTATGGATATCCATAAATCAAATTATGGATATCCAATATTAGCCCGATTTTGGGATATCCTTAAATCGAATTATGGATATCCAAAAATAGGATTGTATTTTAGGATATCCATAGTTCGGTTTTAGGATATGCTAAATCTATTTATGGATATCCAATATTCAGACGAATTTAGGATATCCTTAAATTGATTTTAGGATATCCAAAATGAATTATGGATATCCAAAAAAGAATTATGGATATCCAAAAATAAATTTTGGATATCGAAAAAAAATAAGGATATCCATAATTCATTTCAGGATATCCATAATTCATTATGGATATCCATAATTCATTATGGATATACATAATTCAATTATGGATATCCATAATTCATTTTAGGATATCCAAAAATGTTAATGTATATCCTTAATTATTTTAGGATATCCATAAATGAATAAAGGATGTCCATAAATAAATTATGGATATCCTTAAATAAATTATGGATATCCAAAAATAGGGAATAAATAGTAAAATGGCACCCATAGGCACGTACATCATTTTTTGTGATTTAAGGATATCCTTAAATTATGGATATCCTAAAATACAGTTCTATTGAAGTACATCCATAACTCATTTATGGATATCCATAAATCGAATTATGGATATCCAATATTAGCCCGATTTTAGGATATCCTTAAATCGAATTATGGATATCCAAAAATAGGATTGTATTTTAGGATATCCATAGTTCGGTTTTAGGATATGCTAAATCTATTTATGGATATCCAATATTAAGACGAATTTAGGATATCCTTAAATTGATTTTAGGATATCCAAAATGAATTATGGATATCAAAAAAAAATATGGATATCCAAAAATAAATTTTGGATATCGAAAAAAATAAGGATATCCATAATTCATTTCAGGATATCCATAATTCATTATGGATATCCATAATTCATTATGGATATACATAATTTATTTATGGATATCCATAATTCATTTTAGGATATCCAAAAATGTTAATGTATATCCTTAATTATTTTAGGATATCCATAAATGAATAAAGGATATCCATAAATAAATTATGGATATCCTTAAATAAATTATGGATATCCAAAAATAGGGAATAAATAGTAAAATGGCACCCATAGGCACGTACATCATTTTTTGTGATTTAAGGATATCCTTAAATTATGGATATCCTAAAATACAGTTCTATTGAAGTACATCCATAACTCATTTATGGATATCCATAAATCGAATTATGGATATCCAATATTAGCCCGATTTTATAATATCCTTAAATCGAATTATGGATATCCAAAAATAGGATTGTATTTTAGGATATCCATAGTTCGATTTTAGGATATCCTCAAATCAATTTATGGATATCCAATATTCAGACGTATTAAGGATATCCATAAATCGATTTTAAGTATCCAGAAATGAATTTTGGATATCCAAAATGAATTATGGATATCCATAAATAGGGAATAAATAGTAAAACGGCACCCCATATGATTGTTGGTTGATGCGTTCATTTACGGTGTAGATACCTTTGTGTTACGGTTTAGATACGGAAAGATTCGAATCAACGCCTTCATTTACGTGTCATTACGTACTATTACGGATGTTTCATCCGTGCCCAATTTTTGACTTTTTTCAAAATTTGGGCGCGGATGGAATCGGACTTGCATATACAATACGTTAAGATACGAACATATACGGAAAAGATACGAATTGTTACGGATATGACGGATAGATACGAAAGGTCAGTCCGCAGCGTCCGCAGCATCCGGATGTGCTAGTGTGACTGTAGTTTGATTAAAACCTGCGTTTTCTTGCATCAGATTTCACCGTTATATACGCAAGAAAACGCAACATTACGTATCTGAAGGTGTATATCTGTATCTAAACGTAACAGATGGTATCGAAAGGTATGTAGTCAAGTATCTTAACCGTATGTATTCGAATTTATCCGTAACTATCTTCGAACGTATGCGTATCTTTCCTGAACTACCCGTATTTATTCGTATTTAAAGGTAATAAATTCATTAAGAACCGTTAGCCCCGCCCACAAAATTCTGCGGATCGCTACGTATAGTATTCGCAACTATCCGCGGCATCCATAAGCGCTAGTGTGACCTAGGCATTAATCCACTGCCTTGCTTGGAACTGCATTTATTCCATATTCTTATATTTAATGAGCCACCTCGTGGGAAAACCAACAATGTGGTTTCCGAACAGGTCCAGCACAAACCGACCTGTACAAGCACAGAAAAGAGCTAGAAGCTTGAAATTTCGGATTTAAGTAAAAGAGGAATTGTACTATCCGAGTAGCGAAAACAAAGGCGCTGATCAGCTTCGCAGTTACTGCGAAGCTGATCTGCGTCTTTGTTTTCGCCTATGTAGATTGTTGGTTTTCCCATGTGGTGGCTCAAATGTCCCAGAGTTAGTAAATGTTTCCCGAGTTACAACAACACAATAAAAACGCACACAGGATCCTGCCGCATTACTGTTTTCACTTATTACCATAATAAATTAAATTAAATTTAATATAATATAATGTTAATTAATGCTTTAATTTCTAGGAAAATGATTATGACAAGTAGCTCAGTAGAGATGATGTGTATTGTCTGAAGATATCGTTTCGTCAATCAACGTCAGAATAAAACTGGTCATCTCTTAGAAATTGCTCCCCATCTTTTAGAAACTGTACGTAGTTTCTCATGGTCTGGAGGTAACGTTCTTGTTTTATATCTTCTAGTTCATCTAGCACTGAAAGAAAGTCAAAGTCAAAATTTATGTAGGATAATGTAAAATATGTGTAAGTTAGGGTTAAAGTGTCGAGAACAAAACAAAACAAAACAAAAAAAATAAGAAAGATAATAATAATCATAATAATAATAATAATAATAATAATGATAATAATGATAATAATAATAATTTGTTAAGTTGAAAAGGTACAAGTAGGCAAAGATTCCTACTACAAAAAGCGAGGTGGGAAAAAACTAAATTAACAATCAGGTACTTATACTGTACCATGAAACCATAACGTAAGCCGAATGAGCAGCTATTTTCCCAATAGGTGGCCACTCAGTTACCTAAACTGAACTAAGAATATGAAAACATACATAAGGCGCCAACAGCACAAAAATTTTAAACACCAAGATATAAAACAAAAAGAACCAACACAGAAGTATCGCCTTGGAACGATCAGTAATATAAAGTTACTGGCGGGCTTAAATCGTTTTTACATGGCCATAACCTCGCTTTATTTTACTTGTAGTATGACTTTCTGTTTTTCCTTTGAAGTTTTTATAACATTAAATCCAATACAAGTCAATATGAAAAGAGGCGGGCCCACATATTATTACAAAGCAAAGAGGCGGGATGAAAACCGTACAATAACTTCCTGATATTGGAAGTTACAGTACGGATCTGCCAATTTGTGTTGTGTCATACTACAAGTTAGTTAAAGACCTCGTAGAAAAGATAAGTAAAAACAGCTCGTCTTCGACTCGCTTTATTTTACTTATTTTTTCTACTCGGTACTTTAACTCTAACATATTTTTCTACTCGGTACTTTAACAATGACAGATCCGTACTTTAACTTACAATATCAAGAAGTGACAGTACCACTTTTTAATATACTGACGTCAACAAAAAACGCCTCAGTCAACCACTACCAAGATTAACAGCTTTAATTATTTTAAATATTTATCATATCTTTTGCTAACCTTTTAAGCATCCGAAAATGCTAAAATGGAATTATTCAGACAGCTGCTTGAAAAATGACATGCTGTTGAAAACATACACCCCTCGCATAATCCCTATTCTGTTCATGAACCGGTTTATCGTGCATCGCTTCTTTCGATTACTGAAAGTCTCCTTTGCAATACCTACACATAAGCCATAGAGTGGGATATCCATACTTGACCATATGTTGTTGAAACACATTTTTTGAAAACCAAAGGTGGGGGGGTCTCACGCTATATGAAATTTACATAGGGTTCTGCCCACGCATCGATTTTTATAATATTATGCATATTAATTGCTTGGTGCATGGCCACTTTAATAGTAATATAGATTTTCTCTTAACTACTTAAATTTTTTAAATACAACATTTTGTATTAGAGGGGGTCTTAATATATGGGTATGTGTGATTAAAGTCACCCATAACCGTCATAATAAACTCTTTCTAGTTCTGTTTCTTTGTAAAATAATCTAGAATGATCACCTATCATTTTAGTATTGCATAATTGTTAATAGCTATAATATTAAATTCAGCTGATTATCATTTGTTTTGCAGATGACCCCAAATTTTAGCTCCAAAATGGTGTAACCACATGTTTGATTTTCAATATTAGCATGTTCCAGGTTTTGTCAACCTATAATTTTTACCTCAAATTAAGCTACACATATATAGATTATATGCTGAAAATTTCGTGAAATTTGAAGACCGGTAACATATTTTTCTAGAACATTGAATGATAGAAGTCAGAATTCTGAGAAACGGAAAATTAATAATGATTTATCCAGTTATAAGAATTTTATGTTATTAACATGTTACAAAGCAAACTTTTTGTGAATAATTTTCCGGCTAAACAATTTTGTGTCTTGTATGACCATCAACGCTATTATATATATTTTGAATATTGAATAAAGTGAGAAAATTGCACCCTGTCTTGGACCTTATATTGCATATCTGCCCATTATTTTTAGTTTTCATAATTAGATTTTAGAACATGATTCTATCTATTAGTAAGCCATTCTCTATAGTTTATTCGTGTTTATGATGCAATTGCCTAGTTTGTATTGTTTTGATTATTTTTTTCCAAACATTAAGTTGTTTAGGTATCAATTAATATAATGAACTTATACAGCTATGTTGTTGATTTCTACATCCTGTAACTCACGCCATATGGAAAACCTAAGCGATTTAGCATTTTGCATGAAATAATGAGGCTAAGGACAGTTCATTTCCTGCTGATTATATCACGATCTCAGAAAAAAACACCCCATCCACCCAAGTATATAATGAAGCAAAACCAATAGGATGAAGAAAGACAACGAAATATCAATAGATAAAATTATATGATAAGTTACTTACAAGAGGAACTGTCTAACTGCTTGTGATTTTTATTTCTTTTCTCCTTTTGAAGCATTGTACGCATGTACTAGACTGCATTTTTCCAATATAATATCATGTTTGAAACAGGTTATACCATATATCAAATCTAAGATGAAAGTTATTAGTCTTATGCATGCATTTTATCATCCTATTACTGGAAGTTTCAAACATACTTCGAAATGGGGCTTTTGAAATTATAAACTTACATGAAGCTGACAAGTTTTGTTTTTACCTAGCTGACATATAATTGACAAAACAGCTATGATTTTTAACCAAGGATAGGATTAAAGAACAGTATCTAGACAAGTATCAGCATGAAATCACAAACATTTTGCTGCATTTATAATTGACTATTTATTAAAATAAACCCATGAACATTTATGGAAAAACCTTGAGATTTTTAAACATCAAGTTTTTGTCCGAGTTATTCATTTCAAAAATAGGAAAAAGAACCACATTTAAATGGTAGAAAGATTGTCAATAATGGATATGTTTAATGAAGAATTAAAATAAATCTGATATTTTTAAAGTGAAAGCTATACCTGAGCATCACATCTAAACACTTACAAAGAGAAAAGCCTCTCACATAGCTGAATTATGCACTTACTGGATAAGTATAAAGATAATAGTGATCAAAAAGTTAGAAAGTGCCACTGTATTTGGTATTCTTGTCAATTTTGTAACTAAAGTTGGCTGCAGCAACAATTAAATAAGCAAAGTTATGAATAAGTAATCTTATAAACGACAATAAAAAGATGGTAAAACAAATGGAGGAATCAGTCAAATGTCTATTACCATTACGGTGGTCAATCACAAATTAAACGAATGTTACTCAAGTAGAATTATCCAAACACTTCTAAACCTAAAGAAATATTAAGTGATGAAATTATAGAAACAGAAACATTTTATAAATATATTTAAACCTAAAATGTTTGCTGATCATTTGTATGAAATATTGATAATAACTTTGAGGTAGGTCACTATAAACTATGTGAAATTGCCAGATTAAACAAACATTTTTATATTAGGAATTCATATTATTTATGTTATTTTTCATTTCCAATGATAAAATTATGGAATAACATGATTTTAGACGAAAAAACAGCTAAAAACATAAAAATCCATTTTTTGTCAAAAATTGACCAACATGTATATCATGTACATTTCAACAGTGTTACCGGTTTTGAAAATTTATAAAACTTTACCAGCATGAAGAGGATACCGCTGGCCAACTTTATAGACAGTTTCATAGGTTGACAAGCACTGGAACATATCAAAATATGAGACACAATTTGTCATTCTCGAAAATATTTTTGATAAATTTTTGACAATTTCAAGTTTAAGTTTCCATAAAAAGTCTATCTGTTTATCCTTTTAAGCCAAAATGGTATCGAAGTCACCCATGTGGAGTCCTTTTTGAATTCCAGTTTTAAATGGGATAATAAAAGTTTAATAAGAGATAACATATAGGCAAAGTATAACGCAGGTATGGTCACAAAGGTGGAGTAAGTCAGGGTGCTATTCTGAGACCTGTTTTTTCAAAACAAATAAATGCATTTTTATAGGTGTTAGAATAAAGACATTCACCATGCAAAGCAAGAACAAAATTGGTGCGTGGGCGCATATGAGAGCCCCCCTTTCGTTCTCTAGCGTAATTGACGTCACTGCAGAGCTAATGATCAATGCTTAAATGGTAATCACCGTCAAAATGGTGAAAAAGCTTTCAAAGGCTATCCTGACATAGCTATTTGACAAAGAAAATTATCTATTGTTACCTCTCATGCCTATCATCGTAAAACGAACGTCCTTACGGATAACGTGTATTTCACGTCTAGGAAAATAAGCGTCAGAATACCATTGCTTCATTCTTGGCTATTCATTTGAAATAATGCGACTACGTTATGAAAATTAACTCAAGGCGTGCATACGAATACAACGGCATTTCATCATTAGAATTCGTCATCATAAAAGACGTCGACGTCAAAACGATTTTGCTACAGAAGCGTCAGCGAAAGACGTACGGTAACAAAAATCGATAGAGGGAATCTTATGCCGAAGCGAACGATGGCCCCGGACTATGGAGTCGGTTCGAACGCCAGAAATCGAACAGTATCATTTTTTGGTTCCGCCTGTTTCTTTTCTTGTAAAAAGTCCCTATGTTATTTTCATTAGTTCAATTTCACGTAGCCCAGCAATGTTACGTTTCAAAATTTTGATGTTCTTAAGGTTGTAAAACGACTTTGCTGGGCTTTTAAGAATTTTCACGTCAAAAACGTCTGTACAATGACGTCAGGATGCATTTTTAAAAATGGTGCACCCACGCAAGTTTTGAGAAAAGTGCGAATGTTAACCAAATTCAGTTTATGCTAAACCATGAGAGGGAACGTAAAAATAAGGAAAATGCAAATTTCGTTCATATTGTGTATCTATTGGCCAAGTTATGCAACATTTTCGATGAGGCGTTTTTTATTGACGTCAGTATATGTAGGTCCGCCTTCTTTGATATTCACTTGTATTGGAATTATTGTTACAAAAACTTCAAAGGAAAAACAGAAAGTCTCACTACAAGTAAAATAAAGCGAGTCGAAGACGAGCTGTTTTTACTTATATTTTCTACGAGGCCTTTAACTGACTTGTAGTATGACAAAATCTTGTTGACATATATACTGTAACCGCCAATATCAGGAAGTTACAATACCGTTTTCATTCCGCCGTCTTCCTGTGTATTAATATGTGTAGGCCCGCCTCTTTTGATATTCACTTGTATTGGATTAAATGTTACAAAGGTATACAAGTAGGCAACGATCAGGAAAAGGCACAATCAGAGAGAGAATCCCACTCCAAAAACCGATGTGGGAAAAACTGACTAAATTAACAATTCAGGTACGTACACCATGAAAACATATCGTAAGCAGAATGAGCAACTACACTGAAACAAAGTTATAAAGAGGCCACTTTTCAAACTCATTTTTTGTTTCTAAGCCAAGTTCAAAATTGCACAATTTTTGCCAAAAGACGTGTCTTTCAAGTAAGTAAAGTTCCAAAGTGTTAAGAAATAATTTTCTTTTACTAGAGGCGTTTTTGGAGTAAAAATGCAAAAATCAATGTTTTTAAATAAAAAATTGGATACAGCACACCATTTATTGAAATTAGGAACGGGTGTCATCAAAGGGGTCGTTACGGCTCGGAAAAACATCAAACATTCGAATTTTCTCTACTGGTAGAATTTTTATGCATTTTTAAAAATCGCCAATTTTGAGATTTTTTAAAAAATTCATAAATGTGCCTCTTAAACATGTTGACCCCTGTTAAATTCACTTGATGAGGCCTGGAAATGAGAGATATAATTCGACTGAACTGTTTTTGACCATTTTCGAGGACCAACATGTCAAGGCTGCCGCACACTTCCGGTTTCAATGCCAATTTTTAACGAACAAAATAACAAAATTTGTGGACGATTTTTTTAATTTTCAAAGTATATCAGAGTCTAGTATCTGACCTAAATAATCGCTGAAAATTTCAATGCCGTGCTGCTGATAATAACGCAACTGGAGAAGAACAAAGTTGGTATGCAAATTGCATACAAAAGCTGAATTCCTGTTATTCAGGTTGTTGTCTTCTTGCATGTGCAAAACAGAAACGAAGATTCTTATTGCAGCAACACTTTTGTACGAAAGCCGGATAGGGACTTCTTATTTCTGACTTCTTAGTTCCGACTTCCAACTTCCGACTTCCAAGTTCCAAGTTCCGACTTCCAAGTTCCGAGTTCCGACTTCCAAGTTCCGAGTTCCGATTTCCAACTTCCGACTTCATAGTTCTGACTTCTTTGTTCTTACTTTTGAAATAGCAATTCCTGAGTTTGACAAAGACATACACACACACACACACGCAGGCACCGACGGACACACGCACGCACGCACGCATGCACGCACGCACGCACGGGCGATCGAACATATACAGGTTACACATGCATACATAAATACATACATACATACATAAATACATACATACATGTACATACATACATACATACATACATACATACATACATACATACATACATACATACATACATACATACATACATACATACATACATACATACATACATACATACATACATACATTCATAAATACAGACAGACAGACAGACAGACAGACAAATACATATAGGTCATGTCATGTGACGTCACGTCAAGGATAGGGACTTCATATTTCTGACTTCCAACTTCCGACTTCCAACTTCCGAGTTCCGACTTCCAAGTTCCGAGTTCCGACTTCCAAGTTCCGAGTTCCGACTTCCAAGTTCCGAGTTCCGACTTCCAACTTCCGACTTCATAGTTCTGACTTCTTTGTTCTTACTTCTGAAATAGCAATTCCTGAGTTTGACAAATACATACACACAAACACTCAGGCACCGACGGACACACGCACGCACGCACGGGCGATCGTACATATGCAGGTTACACATGCATACATAAATACATACATACATAAATACATACAAACATGTACATAAACATATACATACATACATACATACATACATACATACATACATACATACATACATACATACATACATACATACATACATACATACATACATACATACATACATACATACATACATACATACAAACATACAGACAGACAGACAGACAGACAGACAGACAGACAAATACATATAGATCATGTCATGTGACGTCACGTCAAGGATAGGGACTTCATATTTCTGACTTCCAACTTCCGACTTCCGACTTCCAAGTTCCGAGTTCCGACTTCCAAGTTCCGAGTTCCGAC